>QRDG01001411.1:0-204733 GCA_012064385.1 Puccinellia tenuiflora
CGAGTACTACAGCACGGACACCGACACGAAAAGGGAGAGGAGGAAGCCGGCTAAAGATAATGCCGAGGTTCTCGAGCTAAGGAAGAAGCTGGAGACACTACAGAAAGAAAAGGTGGACTCCAGCATGGTGGACAAGCTAGTGGCCGAGAAGCTGGAGGAGAGGCTCCGGACTTTCTTACCCCCTGGATTGTATGAGGGATTAGCTGCTTGGCAAGCGAGAGGTCAACAGGGGCCGATACACTTGCCCAGCTTCGACGGCAGCACCTCCAGCAATAACGTGTCGCCGGTCCTGCTGCCCCCCGTGTCGCCGGTCCTGGTGACCCCACCGGTGCCCCCCCAGGAGAATAATGACAATGCGCAAGAGCGCCCGGACAATGATAGGCCGGCCGCCGGCACCGGCGCCCTTGTCTCGACATTAGCCGAGCTCAACGCCATCGACAAGGTAACTAATTAGTTAGTCCGCGACATCTTTTATGACTACATATGCCTTTGATGACTGCCATATCTCATGCATGCATGGTGCCCAACATGTGTTGACTCACAGGACACGCCTTGCATACTCCTGCATAGGGTGGGGGCCGGCGGAGAGTTGAAGGAAGTCGCGTTGGCCAAGATAGTACAACCTCTGACCCGCGATATACACAACACTCGAATGAGTGAGGCCGTGATGAAAGTCAATGTCACGGAGGTACTGCCTGAGTTCCGTGACATCGACCCCCCACGCAACCTCCGGGAGCTGAGAAACACATGAAGCTTGGCGAATGCGGAAAGTGGATGATGGAATGGCCGAAGACCCAGATTCGTCTTGGGGATGTTATTCATGGGGTCGGTCGCACCGGCGGCGCCACCTCGAGGCCTCGGCTCCCGCTCGTTCGGCCCCCGTCGAGGCGGGCCGCAAAAACTATTGCGGAGGAACCGGCACCACAAGTAGCCGTCGCCACCACCCAGAAGGAACCGTCGGTCGCCGCCCCCACCGGCCGGAAGCTACCGCCGGTCGCCGCCACCACCGGCGGAAGCTACCGCCGGTCGCAGCCACCACCGGCAGGAAGCTACCACCGGTCGTCGCCGCCACCAACCGCCACAAACAGTTGTTGGGAACGTCTTCACCGGTTAGTTCTGACTTTCCGAATTCCCCGACTTTCCGACTTTCCCGACTAACGGATGTGCTATCGTTTATGTTTAGGACAAAGCCGTTGCACCTGAACTTGGTGGCAACGAGGATGAGGATAATGATGTCAACCTCGATGACTTCATCAACACTGGCGCCTGCAGGGATGATATGTACATGCCTCATGTGGATGAAGAACCCTTCCGCGACCACCGCGGTCAAGCTGCTCGTCCCACTTCATGCACACAACGCCTGGCCTTCACGCCTCCGGATGCCGGCGATCATCAAGCTCCCCCGGGTAACGTTTTCAGCCCTAACACTCTGATGGAAACTGTTTAAAGCGGGGTTCACTGCACCCCCACAATCCCCAGAGAAGAACAAGATCAAGAAGCATAGGAAGAGAAAAGGAACCTCCACCTCTGCGAGCCAGCCAGCTCCTAAGATCCGGGGTCTTGAAGACACGATTCCACCCCGTGCGGATGGCTTCCCCCGAGTTCATGTAGCTGGTGAACCTATCTTGTCTGGGGACTTGCTCCGCCTCGCAGAAGGACCCATGGTTGCTTTGCAGCAAAGTATCTTGTATCTGGAGGAGCAGCTTCTTAAAGAAAAGCATCCGAGTTACCCGGCGTTCGCGGTCCACGTGCCAAAGGAGCTGGTGGACTTCGTCCAGGAAGACCCTGCGGATGTGTTCTTCATCGCGTACGAGGACGTCTTCAAACTCTTTCACACTCAACGGCTGGACTATAACATGGTCCGTCTATATGCGCTCGATATGGCGATGAAGATCAGGAGAGATGCGACCCCGTACGTCGCGATAGTGGATCCTTACTACATGCGCGACAGCCATCTGGAGGAAGGGTCAAAGACAAGGGAAACGGCCAAGGAGTACCTCGTAAGGGTCATGCTGGCCAACAAGAGGAAGACCACCCTTCTTCTGCCTTTCTTTTTCGAGTAAGTACACATCCGCTCGCCACCGTCGTATCTTATGCCTTCTTGTACATTTCTTCCATCGCTGATCCTTTGTCCAACATTCCGTTTCAATTGTGTTGAGCAGGGACAAGTACTGCGCACTCATCTCCGTAGCCCCGAGGTGGTCCATTGCCACTTATTTGGACTCGGGGAATAAATCCACGCCGAGACGATACACCAGAATAAAGGGTGTTCTGGATGACGCTCTCGAGGCCTATGCCCAAAAGGGCGGCCCATTCCATAAGAAGTCGGAATTTTTCACGGATGAAAACACACACAAGTTTCAGCATGGGAGCGGATTCCATTGCATCAAGCAACTGGATGGCAGCGTGAAGGAGGCCTACTACGCCCTCCATCACCTTAAAGGAATTGTCCGGGATTGCGAGAAAGCGAAGTTTCCATCGGGTCTCAAAGAATACACCAAATCAGAGGATGCTCTCACCGATGCTGATTACAGAGCAGACTTCCATCGCATCCAGCTGCAGTTGACAACGATCATCCTCGAAGATGTCCTTCACAGATCAGGGGCCTACCACCACCACAGAGGTATTATATATAGAAGTGCATGTGTAGGGTTATCTATTATATATATGCTATGCTATGAAACCCAAATAGGATAGCCATATGATTGTCTTGCCTCTCTACTTAGATGAATAAATTATATTCTATTTTATATCACTAACCTATATATATATCCCAATTATCTTCAGTGTTGTCTCAGAGGAATATCGAAGAACGACTAGAGGCACAGTATGACACCAGGGAGTGGAGGACGAAACAAGGCTTTCTACCGTTGCCGGAGCCGCGAAAGTAGAGGACTCCATGATTATGCATGCTCCCGGATCATAGTTAGGCGGCGAACACTTGATTTGTAATGTGTATATAGTGTGAAATGTTGAACTTTTGGTTGTATATACATGACTAGCTAATTGTGTTTACATTCGGCACTTTTGTGACTATGTGTATATATATGTATCTCGATCGGGCCACTAATTAAGTAATATATATGTGTGATGACATATTGATTAATATCATTGTCTGTTTATATACCTGTCAAATATACCTGTATTTTCTGTATAAACCTGTATAAATACTGTATATACGTGTATTTATACAGCAAAATAAAAAAATACAGTTTTTCTGGTTAACACTTCTGTGGCGCACCTTTTTCAGTTTCTGTGGCGCACCACTTTCTGTGGCGCACCAAGGTCAGTGCGCCACAGAAAGCCTCTCCATAGGGTCCTGGCGACCTATTTCTGTGGCGCACAGACAGGGGTGCGCCACAGAAAGTTGATATTTCTGTGGCGCATATGCCCTGGTGCGCCACAGAAAATATTTTTGTGGCGAGAATTCTGTGGCGCACCAGGCTAGCCCACAGATGCGCCACAGATAAGCAAAATGGTGCGCCACAGATAGCCTATTCTGTGGTAGTGACATACGTAGCTCGGAGGTGTTTTTCTTTGGGACAAGCACGGGATTTGCCAACCAATCAGTGTGGACAACTTCACGGATGAACTTGGCGGCAGTGAGCCTTAGGATCTCCTTTCCAACCGCCTTACGCTTCTCTGTTCCGAGCCGTCGGAGGCTTTGTTTGACCGGCTTAGCGTCCTTGTTGACTTTTAAGGAGTGCTCGGCAGGTTTCCTCGGGACACCTGGCATGTCAGATGGTGACCAAGCGAAGATGTCCCGATTCTCACGGAGAAACTTGACGAGCTCGCCTTCCTATTTGTCGCCGAGACCGGCATCGATGATTGCCTCCTTTGTCGGATCATCCTTTGAGAGCTTGATTTTCTTGGTGTCATCCTTTGGCTTGAAGCTTGAATCGACTTTAGAGGATGGCTTTTTAGTTGCCGGCATCTCATTAGGACTCATTGTCTTCTTGAGATCATCCAATTCTTCTCTGGAGATTTCTTCTTCAGCATGGACAGCATTGGCAGCTTCACACTCCTTTGCCTTCTTGAAGTCTCCCTTGATTGTGATGATCCCATTGGGTCCCGGCATTTTAAGCTTGCTATAGATGTAGCAGGGCCTAGCCATGAATTTGGCGAAAGCCGGACGTCCAAAGATTGCATGATATGCACTTCTGAAAGGAACCACCTCAAAAGAGGCGTCTTCTGTCCGAAAATTATCCGTGCCGCCAAAGGTGACCTTCAGGGTGATCCTTCCCATTGAGGAGGCTTGTCGTCCCGGCACAATCCCATGAAACTTCACATTGCTATGGCTGAGTTGTGACTCGGAGAGACGCATCCTTTTTAATATTGCGGCGTAGAGTATGTTAATGCTGCTTCCTCCGTCCATGAGCACCTTTGTCAACTTGTATTTGTCGACTATAGGGCTGACGACCAAAGCGTAGGTGCGCGTTGTAGGGACTCTGTCCGGGTGATCGCTGCGATCCCATGTGATGGGGGTATCAGACCAATCCAAATATTGAGGAACTGCAGGTACCGAAGCATTAAGTTCTCGCCAAGCCGCCTTTTCCTTCCGAAACGAATCTGTTGCCAGATTGACGATGAGACTTTCAGTATGCTTAGGGAACTTGCTGCCTTTTCCTTCTTTGGAGGCCGCGTCGTCAGATTCTGAAGCAGCGTCTTCTTTTTCTTTGTCTTCCTTCCTGGATTTGCGCTTGTTCCTTGACTTGCCGGCTTTGGCATCCTTGGCGATGTCCCGATTAATGTGACATTGCTGGTTCGTATGGGAGCTCGTCCCATCCGGCCTCAGATGATAGACACAAGGGTTGTGCTTGATGTCGTCGTACTTCACCGTTGGCAGTCGGGTTGGTCGGTTGCTTGCCGCCTTTTTGTCCTGCCACTTCCCATTACTTGGGTCACCTTTGCCAAAGGTGGCAGCAACTTCGTGTGAAGGGCCAGCTTGGTCTTCAACCTTCTTCTTCCCAGACTTGCGCCGGTGGGTTTCACCATCTTCCCTGTTGTCATCGTCAGCAGCAGCATATTTGTTTTCACAAGCCAGCAAGCCGCCCAAGGTTTCTGACTCATCGCTGTAGATCATGAAGCGGAAAGTCGTGCCCTTCCTCAGAGATTGCTTGAAGGCATGGATCGCCTGAGTTTCTGAGACACCCTCGCAAGCGTTTTTTATCTCGCTCCATCGTGAAATGAATTCACGTCTAGACTCGTTCTTTTGCTGCACACACCGTTGTAAGTTGAAAATCGACTTAGGGCGTTTATACGTGCCCTGGAAGTGCTGAATAAAGACGCTCTTCATGTCACTCTAGGTATGAACTGTCTTCTCCGGCAAGCCTTCAATCCACATGCGTGCCGTCCCAGTCAACATCAAGGGCAAGAAGCGCACTGCGGAGTCGGCACTGCCTTGGTATATGTCGCAGGTACTGACGTAATCTGAGTGCCAGGTCTCAGGATTAGCCGTACCGCTGTACTTCTCCACCATCTTTGTCACGTTCGACAGAGTTGGAGGTAGAACTTGCTCTCTGATTGTTCTGCACTTCTGCCAAAACACTTGGGGCCAAGGTACTGGGCATCTCTGGCCGACTTCCTCTCCTCGATTAGGCTGCGAACATCATTAGCTGATGGCGGCTTATCAACTGATTTTCCTCGCCTCGATTCTTCCCTATGACGGCTTTGGCTCACCCGACTCGCGTTACGCGGAGGGCTTGGAGTCATTTGCCGTCGTGGAGGGGGTATGTATTTGGAGGGGTTATCTCCCTCTTTGCGTGGTGGAGGCGGCGGTGGAGGTGGCATATTATCTCTGTTATCCTCCCTTCGAGGTGGATTCTCCCCTTCACGTCGTCTCTCCTGACGAGGTGGTGCCGCCTTTTCCTTCCGAGGGTCCTCCTTTCGGTCCCGGCTTCGATGTCCTCCCCGGCTGTTGCCAGCTTCATGATGACGCGATGAACCTGTCCGGGATTCTACCCCCTTAGGTGGTTGATTGTTCTTCGGGTCCTTATCGCCGTCCTTGTTGTGGCTTCTTGAGCCGGCTGGATCATCGTCTGGGTCTGCAGGTGCGGCAGCCATCGGCTTCTTGGCCGTCGAGTTGCAAAGACGAGAGTCATCAAATAGCCGTCCCGACTTGACCCGCGAGTCATTTTGCTGCTGCTGTGCAACTTCCAGTAGATAAGCCGAATATTTGAGGTGAGCTTCGCGGTCCAACGATTTGTCGAACATGACCTCCCGGGCTGCCTCCATGTTTTTGGCTGGGGTGTTGAAGTAACACAAATTGTTCACCGGATCACGTCGGTGGTGGTACTTTCTCCAGACTGAGTTAACTTGGTCGGCTTCCCATTTGCTGCGGAAATCCAGCTTCTTGTGCAGGTTCTTGTCGCGAGCCGGACGGAAAACATCGTCCGCCCCCCTTTTCTCTTTGCTTTCGGATGAACTCCGTTTCCTTGTTCATGAGATCGACTTCACGTTCCACTATTTTAGTGGCTTGCTCTTCCAGTAGGACGCGACGTCTCTCAATGTCTTCTAGCGATGCATTAGGAGGGAGCGGGGTTAGTAGCTCCTGGTACTTTGCCATCTTGACCTCTAACTCCTTGTCCATCGCTGCTCCGATTGTAGCGTTAATGTCGTCTCCAGGAGCCGACAATTTTCTAGTTCCCTTCATTGGAGCCAGCGGTGGCATAAAGTCCACCTTTTGGTTTCCGGCTTCTGGGGTTTTTTCTTCACCATTGGCAGTTTTCGAGGCATTGGGGTCATCCTTTGGATCAGAGACGACATCACCCATTAAGACCTTGACAGGGCGTCTGATGCATGTAAAATGCATACATGAATTTTGCATTATATCACTTATATTTCAATCATATTTGCATCATATAAGGGTTATATCATTGTTTTATAATGATTTTGGGAAGATTTCATAGTTTTCCTATTTTTCTGGAATTAACCCTGCACTGGCAGAAAACCCTATTTTCTATATTTTGATGTTTCAGGGACCCAAACGACGTCCAAATGACCTGAAAATTTACGAGCATCGGTTTTTGGAAGGAACAAAGCGTAGGGGCGAAGGAAGCGAAAAAGTGGAAGCCCAAAGGCAAAAAGAGGGGGGCCCACATAGCCAGATTCCTTGGCCGCATGGGGCCCACTAACTTGGCCCGCGTGGCTCCGTTGTCGTCGATCTTTCTTCCAGAAGCTTCGTCTTGACCTAAAACCGACTATAAAAATAGTCCCCCGACGTTTTCTAGAGGAGAGCGCCGCCAAAACACAGAAACACCGAAACAGAGACCTGGAGCTGCAGATTGGAGGGGGGAAACTCGAGCGGGGCGCAGCCGGTGTGGTCTCCATCTCCCCCAACGACATCTCCACCGTCTCCATGATGAAGAGGGAGTAGTACACCCCTGGACTATGGGTTTTTGGAAGTAACTTATGTATCTCTCCTCTCTTTGAGCTTCACTAATTAGCACCGTATGAGCTACTGAACATGATTACGGTCATCTATGTAATTCCTTTGTGGTGGATCTCTTTATGAGTTAATATATGTTTGAGATTGCAATTGTTTTGTTTCAGTTAGGAAAGTAGATGCGTATTATGTACCCGTTCTTGTCTACTTGTTTTGATCAAACATGTTTATAAGAGCGTGTGTGGGGGAACGTGTGCATTAGTTGGAGTAATGAGGGGGTGGCTAGTGCGGTGAAAGTGAGAGAAGTTCCGCGATCCACTTGGGTATTTTTACCTTACTTTGTTGCCTCACTAGGGATAAAGAAAAATACCATGCTACCGGAGGTGTGGGTGTGACCATTGCCACTTCTCCATGACTAGATCTAGCATGTTCTTATTTTAACTTCATGTCATAAGACTTAAAGCTATACTCTGATTTATCTTAATTACCGAGGTGCTAAGATTTAGTTCACATCTTCGTGGAGTGTAAGAGAGATTAATAAACAAAAGATTTCTATGTTAGGACGTGATGCCCATATAATTAGTAACTTGTCATGAAACCTTTTTGTTGCAATCTTATATGTTAATTCTAGTGTTCCATTGTCTACCACTTTATTAAAGAGAGAGTGCATTTGTGAAACCATGAACCCCAGTCCATTTTTAATTATAAGAAACACCTTTCCAACAACTTATAAGCATTTTCCATTTTCTGCCATTTAAAAATCCGAAAATACAAAAATACTTTTATATCTTGCATTCACAATATAAAACCCAAAAATATCATCCATCATTGTTTCCACCATCCTTGCATATTTATTTATCATCATTGCATATTTATTTATTGTTTTGCATTTGTTTTATTTTGATATCATTCTCACACCTTGTGCTTGACAACCACTTGGTGAGGTTGAGGGCACAAAACAATTTACTTTGTTTTGTAGGTTTTCAAGAGAAGGATAAGTAGATAAATCTTTCACTACTGATTCCCTGAGAGTTCGATATTAAACCCTCGAGTCACCCCTCGTGGGGAAAACTGTCTTTCCTATACTATACACTCTGCACTTGGAGTCTCAACCTAACCATATTCATTTGACGCAGGTAACTACGTCAAAGGCCATCAGCGTCCTAAGCAGGACGAAACTTTCCGACTAAAATTGTCAGATTCTCCTTCAGATTCAAGGTCCTACTCCATATGGGCAGTGTCCCCTGATCCGGCTTCCGAATCAGCCCCGGCCTGCAAAGCAGGAAGGATACACTCAGGCTCTGTCATCGACTCATTAGAGCCGGATTCTCCTAGGATGCCAACGAAGTGGAAGTCCGGTGCCGCCATAGTGGAACTTGCGTCGTCTTCAGAATCTTCATCATCAGCGTCGAAAGCTAGATCCAGATCGGCAATCTCCTCAGAGTCCATATCCGATCTGTCATCGAAGTTGTTGGGGTGGGTGGCGGGCATGCTCGAGGTGAAGCCGAGATCGTCCAAAGCCTTAGCGGTGAAGCCGATGAAGATGTCGATGCCGCCGATGGAGACCGTGGACCAGCCGGCGGGATCCTCCTTTGCCGGCGTCCGAAAGCCATCGTTGATGTGGGGTTACCACGCCAAATCCCTCGTATGACATCCTTGGGTTGAGAGAATAGGAGAAGAAGATGGTGGCACTGGTGGATCCGTCGGCTGACAAGCGGGATTTACCCAGGTTCAGGCCCCCGAAGGTAAAAGCCCTACGTCCTGCTTGTCTGGAATTGATGATGAGCTTAACAGATCGATTACAATGACGATATCGTGAGATGCGATCTCGCTAGGGTTTCTGGTGGTGAATATGAGCGTACCCTAGGTCGGCTACCCTCCCAGACCTTAAATAGTTGGACTGGGTCTTGGGTCCTATACCGACTAGGTTTACATCTGGGCCTGCCGACCTAATATTTCTAAGTCTTTCCTTTGGGGCCTCCTTCCTGGGCCTTATGACCGATGTGCCTTTGTCCTTTTCCGCACCAGGGTAGTCCACGGTGGTACACCCAAAAGGTGTAACCACATCAGTAGCCCCCGAGGACCTAGTAGACTTGGAGAGTCTGGTAGGGGCTCCTCCGCGTTGTATCGTCCTGGTGCGAGTCGTGCCTTTAGCGATTCATTCGTATCCATGTTTCAGGACTCTTAGTGGTGGATCTCGCATAATAAGCCTGGTACTCTCGACGGACCGGGACCAGTTAAGTGCTCCTGGGCACAAGCATTATTAGCGTACATCAAACTCGAGTCCCCAGGCTCGAGTTTGGAGGCTAGTCCCTTCGACTCCAGCCGCTTGGGATCTTACGGAGTCGAATTCGGCCTGAAAGGGTACCCAACGCGTCCGTCGGGATTTTTCTTCACACCTGTTGGTGTGGCATATCTGTTCAAGCTACCACGGCTGCTGCCCGTGGGCCTGGCCCTACACGACAGATCGGTAGGTCTTACCTTTGCACTACGGAGTGCAGCATCCGAGGGTCAGCTGTATTTGATTCATCTCGGGTATGTTGCTCGGGTTAGACCGAAGTCGATAACCTTTCGAGTGTTGCACAATCGTGCTTTCATCGAGTGCGCGGTGGCGCTCCTGAGGGGAGTGTTCCCCAAAATTATGCTGAATTATTTATAACTGGGGATAATCTCAACCCATTTATTTTGCCGTACACCGAGGTATTTGCTTTGCTCCCGATGGGAGTGAACAGATGCAAATTTGTTCAGTCTGACAGCATATGGGAGTCAATACTTTGTTGAGTAAGATCGTGCCGAAGGCAGTCTGTAACTCATGCGTCATGAATGACGTCACGCGCGTGCGCTGCGCTACCGAGGCGCTCTACCGTTTGGCCTGCCAGAAGTGACAGTACGAAACGTCACGTCAGTTTCACTGGTGGGCGCGAAAATTTTGCCACGCCATTATGGTGGCCTCCTCGTTTCTCGTGCATAGTGGCGACATGGCCGGCGACGGTTGCCCTCCGCACACGCCACGTGTGGGGTTGGATGTGCTCTGTTTTGCTTGATGAATATCGGACGGCACAGATCGCCCCGTCCGATGGATAAATAGGGGCACCCCGGCGGTGAAAAAGGTACAATACCCATTCTCACCGCCGAAGCTCTCCTTCTCCCCTTGCGCTCTGCCTCTCTGCGTGTAGCCACCAAAGTGTCCATGTCCACATCCGGCATGAAGAAAGTTTTCGGAAAGAAGAGATCCACTGCCGCCGCCGCCGCTGGCACGGCCGGCAGGCTGAAGAAGATTCACGGCAACTGGCAGAGGTTGTCCGTGAATGAGCGCCAGCTGGAGGCGCTGCGCCGCGACGGCCTCCTGCCGCCGCTGGAGAAGATGGCGACGCGGGCGCCCAGCGACGAGGTGGCCCCTCGTCCCCGCGACGGCGAGCGCGTCTGCTTCGTCGATTTTGTGAACAGGGGATTCGCCTTCCCTGTTCACGAATTCGTCCGGGGGCTGATGTACGCGTACGGCATCTAGCTCCACGACTTCATGCCGAACGCCATCCTCCACATCAGCTGCTTCATTGTCCTGTGCGAGTGCTTCCTCAGCATTCACCCACACTGGGGGCTGTGGCAGCGGATCTTCAACGTGAAGCGCAACGCCGGCGCTCACGGTGTTTACCCCGTCGGGGGTTTCGGCATCCAGTCCCGCGGGGACATCGAGAACTTCGACCTGAAGCAGCTCGAGTCCGCGCAGAACTGGAGGAAAAGATGGTTCTACGTCACTGACATCCAACAGCCCGGGCAGAAGTACGGGGTTCCCCCGTTCCGTGCTGGCGTGACCGTGACGAAGAAGAACTCCTGGACGCATCGCCCCAACGCCCGAGAGATCAAGGAGTCCGATCCCCTCATGTCTCGGGTGTCGAGGTTGATGAAGACTGCCGGCAAGGAGGTAAGTGGCGTTCACCTCATCGCCACTTTCATCAGAAGGCGGGTGCACCCGATTCAAGCCGTTGTTCGAGTTTGCTGGGCCGCCGACGTGACGCGCACGTCCGCGGAGGAGTTGTCCACGGGTGAGGTCGAGTCTCGCGTTTGTACACTGACCCTGCTCAAGGTCGGCGAGGCGAACATCCTTGAATCGCCCGTGGTGCCATTCAGCCTCGAGAACCCTGTTCCAGAGGTATGTGCTTTGTTCTTGTGTTTCGTTTCTCTATTTGCTGTGTTTGCCGATGTTTTGATTGCTGAGAGAGAGTCTTTGTTTTTCTGCTCGAAGGGCTTCTCGATGTTTTTCAGCCTTCCTCCTCTTCCTGAGGAGAAGGGGACTTCCGCGGCCCCTGACTTGCGGGATGACCCTGATGAGCAGGACATTTCTGTCTGTTCCGCTGTGTCGGTCGAGGATGCAGAGGCTGTGGACAGTGATGAAGTTCCTCTCATCCGCCGCAAGCGTTTCTACGATGCTGGCTCCAAGGCAGCGGAAGAGTCGAAGCTGGGTTCCGTCACGGAGGGTTCCAGTTCATCGTCGCCTCCTGCTCGTGCCGACGAGGAGGTCCCTCCGACGCGTGATCCCGCGGAGCCTCCGCCGAAGAAAACTCGTGCTGCTCCGGACTGCTTCGACCCTGCCGCTCTGCTGACAGTCCTTAGCTTGTAAGTTTTCAACTGCTGCTTTCCCTTTCTTGTTAGTTAAAGTTTCTATTTGAAATTCTTGGCTTATCGTGTGCTCATCTGCAGGGACTCTTCCTCTGGTGCGACTCTGCCGCCCAATGCGGGCAAACGGACGGAGGAGGGCGATAGCACGGAGGCTCGTCGTGCGAAGACAACGGCTCCTCCGCCACCGTCTGATCCTGACGTCACGCCGGCCGCAACTGCTTCGACTCCTGGCGACGCCCTTGTCACCATCGCCAATGCTCCTCCGCTTGCTTCAGCCGAGCATGTAAGTAATAAGTACTTCTTGTCTGCATCGGGTGCGCGACAGCGCTCCCGATGGGAGTTGCCCCCGAGTCTATAGTCAACTAGGAACAGTTGGGTATAGACTCTAAACTGATCTTTCTCCTTTGTTTCTTTGCTTTTTGTCTGTGATTTATCGGGTGCGCGACCGCGCTCCCAATGGGAGTAGCCCCCGAGTCTGTGGGCGACTGAATTTAGTCGTGTACAGACTCATGTTGTTCCACTGACTCTTTGTTGTTTGTTTGGTGCAGCCTATGACGCTCGAGCTGTTGGGTATCGGACGCCGTTTCGTGGCCATGGAGGCGGAGAAAACTCACCTGGAGCGAGAGTCCGCCGAACTCCAAGGTTTGTCCTTTGTCTTCCGCTGCTTGGGAGTGTTTTTATTGCTATTTGTTTGAACGCCTTTTGCCTACAGAGTTGTTGGCGCAGTCGCGACTCGAAAGGGAGGACGCCTCGCAACAGGCTGCTATCCTCAAGGACCAGCTGGACACCGCCACGGTCGCGAAGGAGGCGGCTGATGCCCACAAGCAGGACTTGGTGCAGCGCCTTTGCACGGCGAGCAACTCCTTGTTGGGTAAGTGTTAACTCTGCTTTTGTCTGTTCTTTCTGATTCCTTTGGTTTACCCAAGCTTCTTTTCTGCTTTCTTCAGGTAGCCTTGGCACTATGGCATGTTCCAGCACCCAGGCTGCCGTCGATAACTTGGACGGCGCAGTTACTGCTGTAGAGGGTGCTGGCCCACAGGCTGGCGGTCTCCTGGAGAAGGCTACCGGTGTGCTGACGAGCTTGCACGGCAGTCTGTTTCCCAAGGGGCAGCCTCCTGCTTCCCTCGGGGAACTGGCTGAGCTGTTTGGCCCTGACAGCTCCACCATCGACGACTTCAGACACGAGCACACGGTACGTGGCTCGCAGACCACCCTCCTTATGCTGCTGGGGCACGGCTTCGAGGGTGACTTCGACAAGGCTATGTCTGGGCTGCCCCGCGGACCCTCTGGCAAGCCGGTGGCCCTTGGCAGTTTCGTCGAGCGGTCTCGCGAGTTGGCACAAAAGCTGACTGAAACCTTGGAGAAGCAGGCTGCCAAGCGTGCGGAGAAGGCCAAGAAGTCCACGAGCTCGCAGTAGCTGCTTGTGTTTGTATTTTTCATATTTTGTAGTTTGTCCATTGCGATGCCTGTCACCATTTTGTAATGACTGTGCCAGTTGCAAACTTTATATAAGATTTTACATTTGTCTTGATGCCTTTGTGCCTTGCGACTTCTTCCAGCCCCCGGGCCTTTTTCAAGAAGGATGTCTCATACTTGGCTGCTTGGCTTGCTAACAGGTAAATCCAACGATTGCTGCTCCGTCTTCTGATGCCGCGCCACATGTCCATGCGGCCGCGACTGCTGGTTGTTCTTCCGGCAACCGCGACTCCGGTGATTATCGGCTCACGATGCTCCGGGATCGCTGCGCTAGGCTTGAGCAAGACCTGTGGGTGGCGCAGGGTGCCTTGGCCGTACTTAAGTCGAAGCAGCCTCGCCCCGCTGAACGGGAAGCTTTCCTTCTTGAGGAGTTGGAAAAGGCCAACAATGACTTACTGTGTAAGTGGCTGCAAGCTCCCGAGTCTTTTGGCGTCGCTTGTTTCTTTAGTTGTTTCATCTTTCCTTTGTGTGTAGGTGTACAACAAGACCCTCAAGCTGAGGCCAGTCGGGTGGATAGTCGGCTTCGCCATGTTGCCGAGGCTGTCGGGCGCGACACCACCTCGTTTTGGTCAGACCCCTCACGAGGTCGAGTGCTGGCTGTTCTTCAGGATCGCATAGGCCAGGTGACGTCCTTCACCAGGGCGTGTCGTTCTACGCTGGCGCTTGTGTACAAGGCGATGTTCCCTCTGGATCCACAGCCGCAGGGTCTTGGGGCTCTCATGGCGCGATTCCGCAATGGCAAGGCTGCACAGAATTTTATCCGGACGCAGCTTGTCAGCGGTGCGACGTACGCCTTAGCTTTTGTTCACCGGCGGCACCCGTATCTCGTCCTGAGGGGGATAGAAGAAGTCCCCGACAGGGAAGACGGGGAGCCTATGCCGATGGAGACTCACTATCGCGCCGTTGAGGATGTAGCCGTCAAGTTGATTAGGAAACTGGAGCGTGACACCGAGACTTACTCGGACTATGTGGCGTCACGGGTTCCAAAGGACGAGCCTGTAGATTGATTTTTTGTTTGTGCAAGCACATTGCATATTTGCAGAAAAATCTATATGCTTGCTCTGTAAAGCTTGGAATTGCTTTGTATATAGAGTTTGTTTTGTTTTGGCCTTTACTTAGCACCGCCCCTGAGCGTCGATATGCTGCTAAGACAGAGAATGATTTGTGCTCGAACGGTGTAGCCCCCGAGTATCGGGTGCTACGTCCGGAGCTGGATATGATGTTTGCCCTTTCGGGTGTTTATTTGTGCGCTGTATGTTGGCTCATATGGTAGAGGAACATTGCGCTTTATTGCAGGAGACATGGTCTCTAGTGTTTACAGAGGTGGCTGACCAGCCTTTGATAGTTGTGCTACGCGTAAAAGCGTCGCAGTTGCGCCGCGTTCCAGGGGTTGCGAATGAGTTCGCCTGTCTTCGGGTCCTTCAAGCGGTACACGCCTCCACCGATGACCTCGGCGATGATAAAGGGTCCCTCCCATGGGGAGGCGAGCTTGTGCACCTTTTTCTGTTTGAGCCTGAGTACCAGGTCTCCTTCGACAAAGGCTCTTGTGCGCAGCCGCTTGTTGTGATAGTTGCGGAGGTTCTGTTGGTAGATGGCCGTTCGGGAGAGTGCGATGTCCCGGGCCTCATCCAGCAAGTCGACATCGTCTTCTAGTGCAGCTTCAGCGTCGTCTTCGTCGTACGCGACGATGCGAGGTGCATCAAAGCGTATGTCATGTGGCAGGACTGCTTCTGCTCTGTACACCATGAAGAATGGCGTGTACTACGTCGATCTATTGGGCGTGCTACGCAAGCTCCATAGCACCGATGGTAGCTCCTCTACCCAGGCTCCTGCTGCGTGCCTGAGTGGCACCAGGAGGCGCTTCTTGATGCCGCTGCATACGAGGCCATTCGCCTTTTCCACCTGCCCGTTAGATTGCGGGTGGGCGACAGAAGCGTAGTTCAGCTTGATGCCCTTCTCCTGGCAGAACTCTTGGAACTCCTCGGCTGTGAAGTTTGTTCCGTTATCAGTGATGATGCTGTGAGGCACCCCAAAGCGGAACATGATGGACTGGATGAAGTTGACAGCTGAGGTGGCTGCGCAGTTGGTAATTGGCACGTCCTCTATCCACTTGGTGAATTTATCGACAGCTACAAGTAGATGTGTGTGTCCTCCTCGTGAAGACTTGCGCAGTGGCCCGACCATATCAAGTCCCCACAGGGCGAAAGGCCACGCCAAAGATATTGTCTTCAGTTCTGACGTCGGTGCATGAGGTCATGTTGCGAATTTCTGGCAGCCGATACACCGGTTGACGATGTCCTCGGCGTCCTACATCGTCGTGGGCCAGTGGAATCCAGCGCGCAGGGCCTTGGCGACTAAGGCTCTGCTGCTAGCATGATGTCCACACGTGCCAGCGTGGATCTCGAGGAGCATGGCCTTGCCGTCCTCTGATGCGATGCACCTCTGGAGGATGCCTGATATGCTGCGCTTGTACAGCTCTTCGCCGATTATTGTGAATGCTTTGGCACGGCGAGTGATACGCCATGCTTCGACTGTGTCCTCTAGAAGCTCTTGCCGGAGCATATATGCCAGGAATGGCTTTGTCCAGATAGGCTCGATGAGGAACACTTTGACTGAAGGTTCTGCTGCTGTAGATGCGTCTTCGCTTGCAGCTTCAGTCCTGGTTGCCGGTGTAGAGGGAGCCCCAGGCTTCGTGACCTTGATAGATCTTTTGTTTATCTTCTCCAGGAAGACTCCGGGAGGCACCTTGAGTTTCAAGGACCCGATGTTGGCGAGGGTGTCTGCCTCCTCATTGCTTGCTCGCCCGACATGGCGAAGCTCGCAGCCGTCGAAACTCCCCTCCATGATGTTATACAGATTCATGTATGCTATCATGTTCTCTGTTGTTGCATCGCACTCCTTCATGGTCTGTTGCACGACCAGGTTCGAGTCTCCGTATATCATCAGGCGATCAGCGCCGCACTCCTTAGCCATCTTCATCCCATGGATCAGGGCTTCATATTCTGCTTCGTTGTTGGATGGCTTCTCGAAGTCCATTTGCAGCACATAACGAAGCTTGTCGCCTTTGGGTGATATGAGGATAACACCTGCTCCTGCGCCTTCGTTCCTCTTGGACCCATCGAAGTACATGGTCCATGAGTTGGACGTATCGGGTACCGATGGCAACTGCATCTCCATCCACTCCGTAGTGAAGTCAGGGAGGACTTGTGCCTTGATTGCTGTCGGGTGTTTGTATGTTAGGTCTAGAGGACCTAATTCGATGCTCCATTTGGCGACTCTGCCTGTCGCTTTGGAGTTGTTGAGTATGTCACTTAGTGGAGCCGCGCTCACCACCGTTATGGGGTGCTCTTGGAAGTAATGTGCCACCTTGCGCGAGGTCATGAATACCCCATACGCCAGCTTCTGATAGTGCGGGTATCTCTGCTTCGACTGAGACAACACCTCGCTGAGGTAGTATATCGGTCTCTGCACGCCGTGAGCTTTTCCTTCTTCAGCCAGCTCGACTACCAGCACCGTACTGACTACCCTGTTTGTGGCCGCTATATAGAGATACAGCGGCTCCTTTTCGTGTGGTGCCACCAGGACTGGTGGCGTTGACAGGGTGCGCTTCAGGTCGACGAAGGCGGCTTGGGCTTCCTCGGTCCACTCGAAGCGGTTCGTCTTCTTCATCAGGTTGTAGAACGGGAGCGCCTTCTCCCCAAGCCTGCTAATGAATCGGCTGAGTGCCGCTATCCTTCAAGAGAGCTGCTATCCTTCAAGAGAGCTGCTGCACATCCCTGAGCTTCGATGGTGACGGCATCTTTAGGAGTGCCTGTATTTTCTCCGGGTTTGCTTCGATGCCTCGCGCAGATACGAGGTAGCCTAGTAGCTGCCCGGCTGGCACACCGAACACACACTTAGTAGGGTTCAGCTTGATGCTGTATTTCTTCAGTGCGGCGAATGTTTCGCGGAGGTCGTCAAGGAGTGTGTCTTCCTTCTTGGTTTTGATGACGATGTCATCAACGTACACCTGGACATTGCGCCCGATTTGCTCCTTGAGGTAGTTCTGCATCATACGCTGGTACGTGGCACCCGCGTTCTTCAGCCCGAAGGGCATTATTGTGTAACAGTAAACACCAAAGGGTGTGATGAATGTTGTTTTCTCTTCGTCTTCCTTCTTCATCCTAATCTGGTTATAGCGTGAATAGGCATCCAGGAAACAGAGGCGCGCGCAGCCTGCAGTCGAGTCAACAATTTGGTCGATTCGAGGCAGTGGAAAATGATCTTTTGGACAACACTTGTTTAATGAAGTGAAGTCGACACACATGCGTAGTATGTCTGTGTTCTTCTTTGGCACCAGGACTGGGTTGGCGACCCAGTCAGACTTCTTGATCTCCCGAATGAAGTTGGCTGCCAGGAGCCTATCGACTTCTTGCCCGATGGCGAGGTGCTTCGGCTCCGCAAAGCGGCGCATCATTTGCTTGACGGGCCTCGCATTGGGCAGGATCTGGAGGGCGTGCTCGGTGAATTCCCTGGGTATGCCTGGCATGTCGGCTGGATACCAGGCGAAAATCTCCAAGTTCTCACGTAGGAACTCGATGAGCGCGCCTTCCTATGCGGAAGACAAGCTCGTCGATACGAGGACCATATTCTTGGGGTCCGTCGGGTGCACCTGATGCTCCCTTGTGTCGTTTGTCGCGTTGAAGGCAGAGCCTGACGCTAATTGTTTGCCCTCGGGAAAGAGGGTGCGGTCGTTGGTGAGTGCCAACTCCTGGAGCTTCTCCTGCGCCCCGAACGACTCGGAGATCTTGTTGAACTTGCGATCGCACTCGTCGGATCGTTCAAAGTCTCTGTTGACGGTGATTGTCCCGTAAGGTCCCGGCATCTTCAGCTTCAGGTAGGCATAGTGCGGTACCGCCATGAACCGTGCGAACGCTGGTCGTCCCAGGATGACATGGTACTGCGACTTCCAGTCGACCACCTCGAACTCTATCTTCTCCTTCCAGAATTTGGCTGGCTCACCAAAGATCATGTCGAGTGAGATCGTTCCCAAGGGATAGACTGGTCTCCCTGGTACTATGCCGTGGAAGGTGTTGACGGAAGGCGCCAGGTTTGTCATCAGTATGTTCATTCCGCGCAGTGTGTCAGCGAATATGATGTTGATTCCGCTGCCACCATCCATGAACACGCGGCTCATAGCAAAGCCTCCTATCTGCGCATCCAAAACAAGGGCTGAGTGGCCCGGCCGCGGAACTTGAGGTGGATGATCATCCCTGGTGAATGTTATGCTGGCCTGTGACCAGTTGAGGTACTCTGGTACCGCGGGTGGTGATTTGATGGCAAGGTGGACCTACCTTGTTATGAGCTTTTGGTCCCGATTTGAGGGACGTCCTTTCTGGATCATGAACATGCGACCCACAGGCTTTGGGTAAGCATCTTCGCCTGCTTGGGGTTCCTCGACGCGTGGTTGGAGCTGGATAGCTCCCGCCATATGTCCTGGTGGGGGCAGAGCCGGGGCAGGTGGCGCTCCGATGGCTGGCGCACCTGGTACGATTTGCGCCTGCAGCTGGAGGAGGCGTGTGTATTCCGCATGCAGTTCTTGAAAGCCCTCGCAATCCTTCAAGAGGTGGCGGGACGTGAGGTTGCCATGCTCGTCCCTGAACATGTGGAACCTGCAAGCTCCTTGCAGGGTAGGGGGAGGGCGCGGCACTCGCCCATTGCGCTGCTGGCGTGGTCGCCACTCCTGCTTGATGTTTTTGTTGTCCCTATAACCGGTTGTTCGGCTGCCGCTTTCATAGTGACTGCTGTCACGGTTTCTTTGCTCACGGCTATCGGGAAAACCCGCTGCCACGAGTTCTGCACCTTCGTTGTCATCATATGCTCGCGACTTCCGCCTGCGGCGGCGATCGCTGCTGCGATGACTCCAGTGGCCTTGGTCGCCGTTCTCCACGGGTGTATCGTTGCGCTCGTTGCGTATAGAGTCTTCTCCGTCTGCCCATTCATTAGCTATTTGCATCAGGTGAGCAATGGTCTTCGGCTTTATTCTTCCGAGTGTCTCCTTCAACTCGAGTCGATAGACACCTCGGGTGAACGCGTATATCGCGTTGTCTTCTGAGATCCTCTCCACCGAGTTACGGAGGAGGGTCCACCGCTGAATATACTCGCGCAGCGTCTCGTCCGATCGCTGCTTGCAAGCTCGAAGTTCTTCGAACGAGGCGGGTCGCTTGCATGTGCCAGCGAAGTTGCGGATGAAGTCCTCGCCGAAATCTTCCCAGCAAGTATATCCTCCCCGCGGCAGGCTTTTAAGCCAGGCTCGGGCAGACCCTGTGAGCATTAGCTGAATGTATTGCATGGCCGTAGACGTGGAACCTCTCTGGCAAGTTACTGCCATGAGGTAGTCCTCCAGCCAGGCGGAGGGTTATTGTAGGCCATCATACTTTGGGGTCTCAGAAGTTAATCTGAAACCCTTCGGCATCCTTGCCTCTCTGATACGGCGACTGAAGCAGAGTGCTCCGCAAGGTTCAAAGTCTTCTTCGGAGTCTGGATCATCGCTGCTCGTGTCGCGTGCAGCCCGCCTCGTGCGGTTCCTGTTGACCTTGTTCTGCGTGATGGCATTGCGTGCGTCCTCGCCCTCCGTGAGGTGATATCGATCTTCTCATCCGCGAGTTGCGCGATGCCTCCGATCGCGGGTGGCGCGGTTTTTGCGGTCATGAGCGGCACGCTCGTTGTTTACACACATGATGCGATCCTCCTGATCGCGAGCAGCGCGGTCGCCAGGGTGGCGGGTCCGCGGTTCATGCCGTGGGCTTTGCTGTCGCCGTGGAGGCGCGTTGTTGACAGTCGCTGCGGCTGCGGTTGGTTGTGGGGGTTCCTCTGGTATCAGCTCCGCACCCGCCATGCTGACGAACTTGATTTGCTGGTGGTGCAAGGCCGCCCGAGGGTCGCCCTCCGGTGGTTGCGTCGCTTGCAGGTATTTGGCCACCGACATGAGGGCGCCGGTAGCTCTTTTGGAAATTGGTATTCCTCCGGTATCCAGGGACATGAAGGAGTCCTCCAAGTTTCGGGTGACGGTAGTCCTTGCCCCCTCCGGTACACGCAGGTAGCGAGGCCGATCCTGAGAAGGTTGAGATCGCCCCGATGATTGGACGGATAAATCCGCCCGTCGCGCGCTTGACAGGATAGCTTGCCTTCTTCTTTCGGCAAGGACCCTCTCCTGCTCCTTCAGCTTGATGCTTTCCTGCCATAGCAGGTACTGGTAGCATTACAGGTCTTCAGCCGTTGCATCCTCCGCCGGAGCGCCATCCGCCACGGCCTTTATCGCCTTTTCACCCATAGCTTGGGTGATGTGCAGTTGAGTTCGTCCGTTCTGCAGAGTTACTGTGAACGGGTATGTGCGTGGCTCGGGTGGAGCGCTTGGTGATGCTGCCATTATGATAGCCGTCCCCGCGGCCGGTCCTACGGCTGGTCCTACAGCTGGTCCTGCGGGTGGTCTCGCGGGTGTTGTCATGTACACCTGCATGGGGAGGATGCGCGGAACTTCCTCCAGATCCGAGTCGTCTCCGAAGACGGACTCGAAGTTTGCTTGATTTCCATCGGCGAAGTCCGAAGGGCTCGATGGCGGAGTCGATGAAGCATAGGGCACGACTGCCGATTCAGTCGTGCGCGCGAAAGATTGCATAGTCGCAGTCAAGAATGACGCGATATCCTTGAGCGGATTGCCTAAAAGCTCGTCGGAGGAGGACACGGCGAAGGCCGATGCAGCTGATGACGGGGCGGATTCTACCGCGGCAGTCGATGAAGTAGCGGGTTCCGTCGCCGCAGGGTGCGGTGCGTCCGTGAGGCGGAGAGTGCCCCACTTGTTGACGAAGAAACGTAGTTC
This sequence comes from Puccinellia tenuiflora, assembly GCA_012064385.1. Taxonomy (NCBI): domain Eukaryota; kingdom Viridiplantae; phylum Streptophyta; class Magnoliopsida; order Poales; family Poaceae; genus Puccinellia; species Puccinellia tenuiflora. The sequence continues at coordinate 21,336 of QRDG01001411.1, forward strand.
TCCGAAGCTTACGTCCATGCCTGTGTGTAGATCCGCGAAGGCCGGCCGCGTGACCGGCGAGTGTGGGTTAAAACCCAGGGAGCCGAACTAGATCGGCGAGTGCAGATCCAGCGAGTCGCCGATGGTCGCTGATGAAGCCGCCGAATCCGTAGATCCAGCACCAGTCTTTCCCACAGACGGCGCCAATTGACGTGGATTTACCACGCCAAATCCCTCGGATGACATCCTTGGGTTGAGAGAATAGGAGAAGAAGATGGTGGTACTGGTGGATCCGTCAGCTGACAAGCGGGATTTACCCAGGTTCAGGCCCCCGAAGGTAAAAGCCCTACGTCCTGCTTGTCTGGAATTGATGATGGGCTTTACAGATCGATTACAATGACGAGATCATGAGATGCGATCTCGCTAGGGTTTCTGGTGGTGAATATGAGCGTACCCTAGGTCGGCGACCCTCCCAGTCCTTAAATAGTGGGACTGGGTCTCGGGTCCTATACCGACTAGGTTTACATCTGGGCCTGCCGACCTAATATTTCTAAGTCTTTCCTTCGGGGCCTCCTTCCTGGGCCTTATGACCGATGGGCCTTTGTCCTTTTCCGCACCAGGGTAGTCCACGGTGGTACACCCGAAAGGTGTAACCACATCTGTCGTTGAAGACGTGGCCAACTCCTGTCTCGTCGAAGTAGCTGACCAAGCCGACCGTGATGGTGTCGCCTATTCCGCCAGTAGATCCCGCCCGGAACGTAACCCCGGACATCTCTTGCCCCACGGTGGGCGCCAACTGTTGTGGTATTGTCGAATCTAGCCGTGATAGGGGTGCCATCGAGCTAGGAAGAGAGGTGGGTATAGGAGATGCGGGAGATTCCGGTGACGGGATGAGCACGAGTTTACCCAGCTTCGGATGTCGCAACGGTGGCGAAACCCTACGTACTGCTATAATTCACTATAAGGCAATATGCGCCGATTACAATGAAAGTTAGAGTGTATGTCTCAGATCGTTGTGTGTTGCCCTAAGGCGTCCCGTAGGCCGGCTTATAAAGGCGTCCAGACCTAGGGCTTACAGGAGGAAACCTAACCAACTAAGTCACAGAGTTCTACTCTAACCCGGCTTGGGCTTTGCCTTGAGTGCTAAGCCAAACTCAATGCAGGCCGGCTTCTGGAACCTTCCCTTAGCCGGATGGGCCTCCTGCGCTTCATCGTACTGGGCCGCCCGGTAAGCCGGATTTCGGCTTACCACCACTGTGGGCCACCCTGGTACGCTGGCTTTAATCACCTTCGTGAGGGTACCTGTTCGGCATAACCCCAACAGATGTTGTCACATGTTTCTACTATCTTATTATATCATTTTTGTGCATTTTGTCGGACTAACTTATTGACAAGATGCCTAGTGCTAGTTTCTTATTTTTGCTATCTTTTCGTTTCAGAAACTTACCACAGGAAATATTCTCAGAATGCGCTGAAAATTTACGAGGATTTTTTATTCACCAAGACGGAGTTTCAGTCCAAAGCGCAGCCCTGGAGCCCACCCACAGGGCAGGGACGACCCCCAGCCGCGGCCTGCCCTAGGGCGGCGGGTGGGACCCGCCCCTGCTCCTGGTGGGTCCCCTCGGCCCCCTCCGACGCCTATAAAATCAGATTAATCCTAAAAACATCGAGGCGGCCATTATTTTCCAGAGAAGTCACCCCGAGGCGCCACTACCATAAACCCTAGTTCGGGGATGATTCTGAAGCTGATCCCGGCACCCTGTCGGAGGGGAGATCGATCCCGGAGGGCTCTTCATCGCCATGCCTTCCTCCGGGATGATTTGTTAGTAGTCCCACCTTGGACTACGGGTCCATGGCAGTAGCTAGATGGTAGTCTCTCTCCCTTGTGCTTCATGTATTATGAGCTTGTGAGCTGCCTAACATGATCAAGATCGATTATTGTAATGCTATGTGATGTGTTTGCTGGGATCTGATGGATTATGAAGTTATGATCAGATTGTGCATGATTCTTATATGTTGATTTATGTTCTTGCATGCTCTCCGATGTGCGTAGTTAGTTTGGCCAAGTGATTGTGTGTATCTCCAAGAGGGAGTATATATGCTAGATAGTGGGTTCATGCCCCCTTTTGTTCCTGGGCACGAGTGATAGAAACGTCTAAGGGCGAGGGTGTGATGTTGCTACTAAGGTTAAAACAACGGTGTTAATGTCTCTTTTGATATTAGTATTTCTTACTTCATGCGCTTTACTTAATACAAATATCTGTTGCTTGCAACTTAATTCCGTTGGGTGACAGGCTGGATAGCGATCCCACGGTGGACTTTTTAGACAAAGATGCAGTTGGACTCAACGGTCTTTGTTCATTGTCGTGATGCCTACATAAATATTATCATGTTCTCTATGTCATAGCTAGATTAAGTTTGTGTTATAATCTTGTCAATTGCCTAGCTGTAATTTGTTTACCCATCATATGAGTGTTCTATTTACTTGAGAGACTCCACTAGTGGACCCATGGCCCCCGGTCCATCTTTTTACATTGATTGCAACCTTTATTCATCACTTTTCATCATCATTACTCCTCTGGTCCACTTTCACATTTTCATCTATTTCACTATACAATTAACCGCTTTGTTTTCTGCGAGACCGGAAAGATTGACAACCTTTCCGCCGTTTGGGGCAAAGTAATTGGTTGAGTGTGTGAAGGTCCACGTCTGTTGAAGATTAAGCGCCAGAGATCTTCAACATTCACTTTGTTGTTGATTTCAAAGTCCTACTGGTTCGATAATCCTCGGTTCGCTAACGAGGGAAAACTGCTACTTACTACATCCACGCCTTCGCTTAGGGCATAACCCAACGCTACCATCACCGATCATCAAGCAGTTTTCTGGCGCCGTTGCCGGGGACTTTGGAGCTACAGCAAGGGGAGTCTCATACTCTCAATCACTTTACTTTGTTTTTGTCTTGCTTGCTTTATTTCTCGTTTAGTTTATTTTTCTTGTTGCAAAATTTTAAAACCCAAAAAAATTAGTGCAGCCTTTATTTCTGTCTTGTTATTTTGCTTTGTCGTTATGTCTAACTCTTTGCGTCCTGTTGAAACACCCGAGTCCGAAGTCCTCACCTTCAAACAAAGAGGTGGGGAAAGTTTGAAAGATGCTTGGTATAGAATTAAAGATGCTCATCGTAGATCCACTAAAAAGCAAGTACCTACTGTCCTTCTAAGAAATTTTTATATTGGTATCACATGTTGGTATAAGTTTGTTTTGGACACTATAACAGGTGGAAACTTCTTAGGTGCTAGTGCTTCGGAAGCTTTCAATGCTATAGAAAATTTATTTGGAAATCCTCCTATTGATGATACTAAGAAAATTACCTTAGAAGACATTATGAAAAAGTTGGAAGCAATAGAAAGTAATATGCCAAGCATAAGTAAGATAATTGATATGGATAAGAAGATTGATAACAACTTTAATAGGGTTAATGGATACATAAGGAATGCTACTAAAAAGGTTAAAACACTCCATTACCCTAAAGATCATCCCGAAGGGATAGGTAAACTAGAAGAGACTTTTGATAACTTGGGAGATACCTTTTCTTCACTTAAACCTAAAAAGGAAGTAACTCCCATAGTTAAGGGACCAAAATTTATCTTTGTGCCAAAGAATACTACTAAAGTTAATGCTTCTTTTGTAGGCAATGAAGAAGTAAAAATGGTTAAAGAGGATCAAGTATTCAAGGGCTTGCTGGGAGCTGCCCCGTATGGTAAGGTTAAAAATTTTAATTCACAAGGTATTGCTGATAATGAGTCTATTAAAATTCCTCCTTCGAATTGCACAATCCATGAACTTGATAAGAAGGACGATGCCTTTGATTTTGAAAAGACTTGATATTTGGCATTGCACCTAGCTAAAAGGCGTTAAAGAAAAGCGCTTGTTGGGAGACAACCCATCTTTTACTTTCAGTTTGTTTTTGCTTTTCTTGAGTCATGGAGTTGTTTCCTCTCTAGCAACTTCATTGTATCTTTTTGTTTTGGTTTTTTGTGCCAAGTTTAGCCTCTAATGCATTGAAAGTGCGAGGTGTTGTTTTGCTATCCAGAAACAGATTCTATGCGCCTGTTGCAGAAAATCTCGAACAATCCCTGAATTTTATCTTTTTCTGATATTTTTAGACAGAAAGCCTGATACTTTTATCTATCTTTCGTTTGTTTTGAGTTTTCTGATTTGAGCTACAGAAGTGCCTTAAAAAATTCGATCTTTACAGACTGTTCAGTTTTTGACAGATTCTGCTTTTATTTTGTATTCGTCTCTTTTACTATCGTCAAATGTGATACTCTAGAGATGGAGTGTCATATTGAGGCTTAGTAAACAGTAGCTAATGCCCAATAAAGTTGTTTCAATTTGTCTTGAGTTGAACACATGTGCATTTTAATTTATGAGCACTAACCCTCTAATCAGTTTATGAGAAGTTTTGTGTGAAGGGAGTTTTTAAGTTCAAAAGGAGAGGATAATGAAGAAATTGAAGATGGATCAGAGCTCAAGCTTGGGGATGCCCCCATGGCACCCCCTCTGAATATCAAGAACTATCAAGCATCTAAGCTTGGGGATGCCCAAGGCAAACCCTCCTCTTCATCGACTATCATAAGGTCGTCTTCATTGAACTACGTTTTTATCACTTTGCATATTATGTGCTATGCTTGGAGCGTCTTTTTGCTTTCAGTTTTGTTTTGTTTGTTTGTTGGTCATATCCTTGTTGGATCCTAGCTTTATTTGTGTGGGACAGAGGCACGCTCTGCCTTTTTCATTTGAATACTCCTTTGCTTCGCTTATATCTTGTTGAATATTTTTTAACTACTGTTTGTTTGCTAGTAAGCTCTCACTTTTAGATTTTATCTTGTTTACAGCTGCTAGTTGTTGATCTTAAACTCTCTTGTTCTTCACTTATACTTGTTGGAGAGTTGTTATTGATAAATTGCTTTAATTGTCAAAGTGACAAAATGCTATCCATGTGATATTTGAATGAAATGAAAGCCTGCATAGTCTTGTAGATCATTGTGTGGATACTTGATGCTTCTCAATTCTTTTCAGATATCAAGATGAATGTTTAAACTTGCTGGTTATTTGAGTGGAAATTGATTAGTAAAAAATACAATTAAAAGCTTGAAACTGTGTGGTGTTTCGTAGTTGTTAATTCATCTTCCTTTGTGTTGATTCTCAAACACTTTTGTCGTGGAACCATTACCTTTGAGAATTAGTCAAATATGTGAGTCACATTGCTTTCATGTCTTTAACGTACTATTTATGAAAGGTTTTGCTCGAATGATTCAACTTGGTTATTCATTGCTTTCTTGCTATCAACTATAGACAATTGTTTTGTATCACTTCATTCACGTCCTATGCTTTACATTACTATCTTGATCAAGATTGTGTTGGTTGCATGTCTCATAAAAAATTATTTTGTTATCACTTACCTACTCGAGGACGAGTAGGAGTTAAGCTTGGGGATGATATGTGATGTGTTTGCTGGGATCTGATGGATTATGAACTTATGATTAGATTGTGCATGATTCTTATATGTTGATTTATATTCTTGCAATATTCTCCGATGTGCGTAGTTACTTTGGCCAAGTGATTGTGTTTATCTCTAAGAGGGAGTATTTATACTAGATACACTAGTAGGAAAATGCCTATTGCTGGCGAACCTAAATAAGCTACCGCTGGCAAACAGGCGGTTCGCCAGCGGTACATCCGCCAGTGGTAACAGGTTACCGCTGGCGAAAAGCGGTTCGCCAGCAGAAAGTAAACTTACCGCTGGTGAACCACACATTTGTTCGCCAGCGGTAGCCCACGTACCGCTGGCGAACACTGCTCGTGTGCGCCAGTAGTAAGAATTCCAGAATTTTTAAAAATTAATACATTCATTTGGCCACGTCACTAGTAAGTAATTATGAATTAAAAAAAGAAAAACAATATTAATTAATCTATTTATCTAATACATTCATATAGTTCATTATTCATAGTTCAAATACACCATTATATCAATCAATATAAGTCTATGAAATTTCGAAAAATGATGGTCGTCGTCGCCGCAGCCGCGTGTCGATGTCGTCGCTGCCGCAGCCTCATGTTGATGCTGTCGTCGCTGCCGCATCCTCGTGTTGATGCCATCGTCGCTGCTGCCCTACGTCGATGAAGCATGTTACCAAATGAAAGGCACAATAGCAGCAGAAACCCCATATTATCAATCACAATGCAGTCTTGTACCAAATGTATCAGAACATTCAATTCACAAACTTTAGTTCGGTGAATCAGCTAAACTCAAGGTATACTCCCAAGCAGCAGTTTATACATGAGTACCATACTGCTACAACACTCCAACCTACTGCTACTGCATTCATTTATCCAGAACATATAAAGAGGAGAACACTACTGCTGCTAACAAGCAGGACAATACAACTTGCCCTTTTATTTTTGCAAGTTTATGCAATGTACTCGAATGAAGTACTGTATTATCACGGCAACCTACTGCTACTAAAATTATTTACTAAAAACAGGGAGAATTAAAACAGATTACAGGATTACTACATGCACAAGTAGTGGTTGCACAAGCAAGAGTAGCATTTACTCAAGCAATCATTCATCAGGTTTCCTATTTGCTTTAACATATGAGATCAATCACACTGAAAAAAATTCCAGCAAATATAGACACTGAGTATAGGTAACAAAGTTTAGTTAAATTCAGTTGTACTTCTGCAAAAAGTTCATTTAACTAAACGGCTAGCTTGGTACACAGAAAAGCATGTGAAAATATTTAGAAACAAAACTATCAGCTAGCTTCAATGATTCGTATACAGAAAAGCATGTCAAAACGTTCTAAAAAAATGCATCCAGAAGGTCGTGGACATGACATGCACCCTTGCATGCCGGAAACTAGCAGCAGAAGCAGATACTCCTCCATTATGTATTTTAAATCAAAGGCAATTTCTGAAATGAAACTGAACTGACGTGCACACTAGAGTACATTTTTAAATCACACTACTTCACAGCCGAGCTCGATTAGCTGCAGCCAACGGAATCCCAACTAGAAAAAAATGACCATTACTATTGAAGGCTGCTACAGCAAGGTTATTAAATCCTTGTGGTGGTATGCAAATTTTCCCTGTACGCATACCAATTATTTACTTATCTAGCTAGGAGATCGTGAGGGCACAAAAGCAGGTACATGCTAAATTTGCTAGTTGGCGTTTCCAGCGCTGCTAACTAGGGAAGAAGATTACTGGAGAGTATAACTAATAAATCCGGCCAAGAGCTAGCTAGCATTAGCATCATGGTGGTGATGTAAAACCAAAGGCGCTGCAGGTTCTAGGTTGAAACGCACGAGGCAGGCGTATGTGGAAGTCTCTTGTGTCCCCAACATATCTAATACAATTGTCAGTTGTATAGATGCACTATGTTAGGATTAATCACGACAGCGCATGTTACGTCGGCAAGACGAGGTATGCCTATACGTGTTTGGTTCAGATACAGATATGTCTCCGTGTAGGATTAGAGTTGGACACCGAATAGGTTAGCTGGCCTCTCGCTTCTGCGTGTATAAAGCTAGACCACCGTGTACTCTGTAATCCAGATCGTGAGAAAGAAAGAAAAGATTGCAAGGCTCGATACGAGCCTCTGGCCAACTCGCGATTCTCAGAGTTTTTCCTTTGTCTACGTACGTAGGTGTTAGTACGTGCGTGCCTAGCAATTTCATTGTGTGTGTACGTGAAGCTAGCTAAAAGTATCCATCGCGGTGGCTGCTAGGTTGCTTAGCTTGTACACGTTCGCGTATTGCCGGAGTTGTACCAAGGAGATGTGCTACGTTCGCATACCGTCGGAAAGTACTCAACGACTGCAACGTAAATACCGGGCAAAAGCCAACAAGTGGTATCAGAGCCTGGACGAGCTAGAAGCGCTAGTCTAAGAAGGAGAAGGCGGCGGCTGCGGCGAAGCAGGCGCTGGTGACGTCCGAAAGTAGCGGCAAGCCGCTCATGATGATGTCAAGAACGAGTTCCGTGCCGATTCAGTATCCAATGCTGACCGACACAAACTATATAATTTGGGCCATGAAGATGAAGTTTATCCTCCGCAATCTCCGAGTCTGGAAGGCTATCGAAGGCGATGGCGCGGTGGACGACGAGGTTGACGAGGGTGCCATGGCTGCTCTCTTGCAGTCCGTACCAGATTCCATGGTGATGACTCTTGCCAATTACGATACGGCGAGGGAAGCGTGGGAAGCAATACGGGAGATGCGAGTAGGCAAAGATAAGGTGAAGCGTGCCCGAGCACAAGTACTTAAACGGCAGCTCAACAAGATGGAGATGTCTCAGTCAGAAACGATCGGCGAGTATTCCGAGAAGCTAACAAACTTGGCAAGTGAGATTAAATCTCTCGGAGGATCCGTCACAGATACAGATATCGTCGAGAAGCTGTTTTCATCGGTCACCGACGAATTCACGAATATTATCGGGACGATCGAGCAGTTTAGCGACATAACAAAGATGACCATAACCGAGGCGATCGGAAGATTGAGGACACATGAAGAGAATCAGAAGGGAAGGAAAGAGTCCAAAGACAATGGTGAGAAACTTTTGTATTCTCAAGCTGATCTTGAAGCTCGACTTGCTAAAGAGCGGAAGAAACATAAGGATAAGCAACACCCAGCGAAAAAGTACATCGCTGAGCAGGACGAGGATGAGCAAGAAGACGACGATGAAGAGGAGGAGAAGGAAGATACTCCGCCGAGGAGGAAGTTTGACATAAAGAAAGTAAGGTGTCATAACTGCCGAGAACTCGGTCACTTCAAGTCTGATTGCTGGAAACCGTCGAAGCAAAGGGCTCTCATGGCCCAGGAAGAAGATGATAGTCCAATGATGTTGATGTGCGAACTTGTGAATGAGGATGTTCCAGTCCCTCAAGCGATGGCTAAACAAACTGACACGCTTGTGGAAGAGAAAGTTTGTCTTCATGATCAAGTTTCAAACAATCATACCAATGCTACTGGTATGAAGGCGTACATGGTGCCAGAAGTCCATGAACATACCGATGCTACTGGTATGAAGGCGTACATGGCGCCAGAAGTCCATGATGTGCGACATAGTGTCGCGTCGCAGGGAAAAGAAGTGAAGACTTACGTGGCGCCAGAGGTCCACGGAGTGCAACACGGTGTTACGTCGCCGGGTAAAGTGAGGCGCATCGTTGCGTCATGGGGCAAACCAGCCATTGCGGAAGAAAGAAGCAGCGTGCTAGGTGATGGTTCGGAAAGCAGTGCTACAGGTTCACGTGGCCAATCAAAGAAAGGTGTTGGTGCATCAGCTTGCTCTGGCGTACTAGCACGTGGTGAAAATCAGTTGAGTGTCCCTAGCAATCCAGGAAGCCAAAGCAGCGGCATGCCATCTCGGTCAGAAGGATCTGCGCACGGGAGCTCAGAGGCTGATGATCATGGGCTGGAGGGAAAAGACACTGCAGAGGGAGCCGAAGGCAGCAGCTCAACGTCGCCTCCGATAGTACAGGAGGAAAGGACGGACACCGAGGAACCGGTGAAATTTGAAGACACGGATACGATGGAGTATTGGCGTCAAGCACCGTCGTTGGCAGAAGAGCGACGGGATGAAGGTGCGGTGTATCCTGCGCAGCTACATTTGTTCAAGGTAATTATTCCAGAGATGAAGCCGATAAAGTACACAGAAGATTGCTTCAAAAGCACCAAAACAATGATGATGTTTGAAGACATCGACAAAAAAGATTGTTGCCGTCAAAGTGTAGATGAGTCGATAAAAGAAAATTCGATGTCATGGAAGCCACGAGAAACAACGAAAGCAATGTCGGTGATGAAGGCTGAAGCGGCGAGAGTAATACCGCGGGTAACACCTACGCGAAGCAATTGGCGTATTTGGGACCCAGGTCGAAGGAAAGCGCATGTCGTGCTTAGGGGGGTGATTGTTAGGATTAATCACGACAACGCATGTTACGTCGGCACGTACGTGTGTCTCGTCTCGCCGGAGTTTTCTCGTCGCGGTCGTCGGAAAGTACTCGACGGCAGGGCCGAAGCCAACACACTAGTTCGGCAAAGAGATGGTAAATGCAAGTGATATGGATGGTAAAAGGTGATTTTGTAATTCTGTAATAAAAATGGCAGCAAGCAAACAAGTGACAAAAGTGACTAAAAACGGTGTATCAATGCTTGGAAACAAGGCCTAGTCTTCATACTTTCACTAGTGACTACTCTCAACATCATTAACATAATTAAACACATAATAGTTCCACAAAAACACATGCATGGTAGTCGTTACTCGGAGATCATTATTTCGTGGATCAAATAGGATGAGAATTGCGTAGGGCTACGAGAAGCACACCTTAAAGTTCGTATTCCATATCTATGGACACTTCATGCTGTCACTATCCGCATCCAAAGATAGTACTAACAAACACCACAACCTATTTCTTGAAAAGTCTCTTTCTTCAATAACACAATCATCAAGAAACCTCATGATCTATTCAATCCAACAATAATAAAGAACAAACTCATGATAAAGATCCCTCTAATCTTGATGCATAGAGTCACACACGGCACCCACACTGTCACCGAGGTACCATGATCACAACGGTGACTCCGCAAATTATACTAGATAACACCACTTCAGCAACATCATATCCATTACACATAGGGAAACATCATGTATTCAACTATACTAACAAAGCTCATGATCACAACGAAGATCACATCATGGGAGAGAGAGATAAACACATAGCTACTTGTATAAGCCTCAGCCCCGGTGAGGGACTACTCTCTTCTCATCACGGGAAGCAGCGGTGTTGATGGAGATGGCTCCGGCGGTCGATCCCCGTCCCGGCAGGGTGCCGGAATAGGACCTTCTGAACCCCCGAAACTTGTCGGCGATGGCGGCGGAGCTCTGTATCGTATTTGGGAAAATCCTTCGAGGGTTAGGGTTTTCTCGTCGAGGATGATTTTATAGGCGTCAGAGGCAGCCGAGGGGGTGCCCGAGGGGCAGAGGCGGGTTGTGGCCACGGCCCCCCTTAGACCCGTGGGTGGGACCCACCCCTGGCCTGTGGGTCCCTCCCGGGGTCGCCCTTCTGGTTCCGATCCTTATTTCTTCAATAAAAAATCTCCGTAAATTTTCGTCCAATTCCGAGAATATTTCCATAAGTAACTTTGTACAATAAAAACAGGACAAAAACAGGGAACTGGCACTGTGCATCTTGTCAATAGGATAGTCCGACAAAATGCATAAAAATAATGTAATATGATATTAAAAACATGTGACAACATCACAAAACTAGCATGGAACAATCAAAAATTATAGATACGTTTGACACGTATCAGCATCCCCAAGCTTAACTCCAGCTCGTCCTCGAGTAGGTAAGTGATAACAAAATAATTTTTGATGAGACATGCAACCAACACAAACTTGATCAAGATAGCAATGTAAAGCATAGGATGTGAATGAAGTGATACAAAACAATTGTCTATAGTTGATAGAAAAAAAGCAATGAATAACTAAGTTGAATCATTCAAGCAAAACCTTTCATAAATAGTACGTTAAAGACATAAAAGCAATGTGACCCACATAATTGACTAATTCTGAAAGGTAATGGTTCCACGACAAAAGTGTTTGAGAATCAACACAAAGGAAGATGCAAGTATTAGCAAAAAACTTCAACTTCCAACAGCTTATCTTATAGATAAAATCAATATAAAGATTCATGTTTAATCTGACGATGCAATATGATCAATGATACCCAGGGTCAATGCTATATGTTTGCTTTGGTGGAGATAGAAGGAAAAGGAAAACTGAATCAACATTAAAAGTAAAAGAAAGGCCCTTTGCAGAGGGAAGCAGGGATTAGTCATGTGCTAGAGCTTTTTGATTTTGAAAAACAGAGATAAAAACAATTTTGAGAGATGCATGCTTTCGTCAATGATTTCACAACAGAGAAGCTATCTAGTCCCCCATAACAAGCAAGGCTTTTAGACTTGTGAGAGCAACTGGTTTTAGAGGAACGAGCACATTTCTCTTTCTCCTTGGTTTCACCACTATCCAATGTTTTGAGCTGATTTCTCAAATTTTCATTGCGTGTGGAAGAATGGTGAGTTATATTTATATTTTGCTTAAGCTGCTCTCGGGTTGATTCAAGTGAATATGTAAACCATCGACACCGGGTGAAAGGGGGGAAATGACCTTGCTTGTCACAAGTGATGGTGGATATTGATAAGTTGGGTAGTGCCCCAAGCGAAGGCGGAATTGTAGCTAGTAGCAGTTTTCCCTCGTTTAACGAACTGAGGTTTATCGAACCTTCAACAGACGTGGACCTGCACACACTCAACCAAAATACTTTGCCCCCAACGGCGGAAAGGTTGTCAATCTTTCCGGTCTCACAGAAAACAAAGTGGTTAATTGTATGATGAAATAGATAAAATATGAAAAGTAACCAGAGGAGTAATGATGATTAAAAGCAAGTAAATGAGGTTGTAAGCAATGTAAAAAGATGGAACGGGGGCCATGGGTTCACTGGTGGAGTCTCTCAAGTAACTAAAATATGCATGTGATGGGTGAACGAATTACAGCTAGGCAATTGATAAGATCATGACACAAACCCAATTTAGCTATGACAAAAAGGACATGGTAATATTTATGGAGGCATCACGACAAGGAACAAAGACCGTTGAGTCCAACTGCGTCTTTGTCTAAAAAGTCCACCGTGGGATCGCTATCCAGCCTGTCACCCAACGGTATTAAGTTGCAAGCAATAGACAATTGCATTAAGTAAAGTGCATGAAGTAAGCAATACTAATATCAAAATAGACATTAACACCGTTGTTTTACCCTTAGTAGCAACATCACACCCTCGCCCTTAGACGTTTCTGTCACTCGTGCCCAGGAACAAAAGGGGGCATGAACCCACTATCTAGCATAAATACCCTCTCTTGGAGATACACACAATCACTTGGCCAAAGTAACTACGCACATCGGAGAGCATGCAAGAACATAAATTACTCATATAAGAATCATGCACAATCTCAACATAACTTCATAATCCATCGGATCCCAGCGAACACATCATATAGGATTACAATAATCGATCTTGATCATGTTAGGCAGCTCACAAGATCATAAGACATGAAGCACAAGAGAGAGAGACTACCAACTAGATACTGCCATGGACCCGTAGTCCAAGGCGAGACTACTCACAAATCATCCCGGAGGAAGGCATGGCGATGAAGAGCCCTCCGGGATCGATCTCCCCTCCGGCAGAGTGCCGAGATCAGCTTCAGATTGGACCCCGAACTAGGGTTTTCGGTGACGGCGCGTCGGGGTCGAGTTTCTGGAAAATAATGTCCGTCTCGACGTTTTTAGGTTAAAAGGGATTTTATAGGCGTCGGAGGGGGCCGAGACGGTGCCCAGAGGGCAGGGGCGGGCCCCACCCGCAGGTCAAGGTGGGGCCGTGGCTGCTACCCGCCCCTGGCCCCTGGGTGGCCCCCCAGGTCGCCCTTTGGTCCACGTGTGTCTTCCGTCGCATAAAAATTCTCCATAAATTTTGAGGGCAATCCGACGATATTTCCTGCTGTGACTTTTCTGAAATACAAAAACAGCAAAAACAGGGAACTGGCACTTGGCATCTTGTCAGTAGGTTAGTCCGATAAAATGCATAAAAATGATATAAATGAAAGTAAAAACATGTGACAATATCACAAAACTAGCATGGATCACTCAAAAATTATAGATACGTTTGAGACGTATCAGCATCCCCAAGCTTAATTCCTACTCGTCCTCGAGTAGGTAAGTGATAACAAATAATTTTTTATGAGACATGCAACCAACACAATCTTGATCAAGATAGTTATGCAAATCAAAGGATGTGAATGAAGAGATACAAAACAATTGTCTATAATTGATAGCAAGAAAGCAATGATTAAACAAGTTGAATCATCCAAGCAAAACCTTTCATAAATCGTATGTCAAAGACATGAAAACAATGTGATCAACATATTTGACTAATTCACAAGGATAATAATTCCATGACAAAAGTGTTTGAGAATCAACAAAAAGGAAGATGTAAGCATTAGCAAAGAGCTTCAACTTCCAACGGCTTATCTTATAGATAAAGTCAATATAAAGATTCATGTTTAATCTTGATAATGTAATATGCTCAACGATACCCAGGGTCAATGCTAGATGTTTGCTTTTGTGGAGATAGAAGGAAAAAGGGAAAACTGACTCAACATTAAAACTAAAAGAAAGGCCCTTCGCAGAGGGAAGCAGGGATTAGTCATGTGCTAGAGTTTTTTGGTTTTTTAAAACAGAAGTAAAATGATTTTGAGGTATGCATGCTTTCGTCAACGACTTCACAACAGAGAAACTATCTAGTCCCTCATGACAAGCAAGGTTATTAGACTTGTGAGAGCAGCTGGTTCTTAGAAGAGCGAGTACGCTCTTCTTTCTCCTTGGTTTCACCACTGTCCATTTGAGCTGATTTCTCAGATTTGCATTGCGCGGAGGAGAATGGTGAGTTATATTTATATTTTGCTTAAGATGCTCTCGGGTTGATTCAAGTGAAGACGTAATCCATCAAACCGGGTGAAAGGGGGGAAATGACCTCGCTTGTCACAAGTTATATCTAGCTCTCTACTGCTCCCTCATGAGCTTAAAAACAGAGGCACAAAGAAGAAGTATTTTGAATTTTTAAAGGTAGCACCTAACAAATTTACTTGGAATGGTAGGAAATACCATGCATAGGTAGATATGGTGGACTCAGCTGGCAAGAAAGTTTGGCTTTGGGGATTGGATGCACGAGTGAACCATACACTCAGTACGAATTTTTAGGCTTAGAAAAAAAGGTATTTGAAGCAAACATCTATCAATAACCGGTAACAGAACAACATAAGACATTTACCGGTCATAACCATAAAAACTCTACACTGTCTTCCTTGTTGACCAAACAATTCTTTTGATGGAAAGATTAGCACTATGAATTAACAACTGTGAAAAACCATACAATTTCAAGCATTCAACCATATTTCTTTACTAATCAATTCCACTCAAATAACCAGCAAGTTTAAGCATTCAACTTAACATCTCAAAACAATTGAGAAGCATCAAGTATCCACACCATGATCTACAAAACTATGCAGGCTTTTCATTTTATTCTATCATCACACAAATACCATTTTGTCGCATTGACAATTCAAGAAATTTTTCAACAACAACTCTCCAACAAGTATAAGTGAAGAACAAGAGAGTTTAACTTAACAACTAGCAGCTCTAAACAAGATAAAAGCTAAAAGCGAGAGCTTACTAGAAAACAAACAGTAGCTAAGAATACTCAAAAAGATATAAGCGAAGCAAAGGAGTATTCGAACGAAAAAGCGGAGCGTGTCTCTCTCCCACACAAATAAAGCTAGGATCCAACAAAGATATGAATAGCAAACAAACTAACAAAACTGAAAGTAAAAAGACGCTCCAAGCATAGCACATAATATGTAAAGTGATAAAAACGAAGTTCAACGAAGACGACCTTATGATAGTCGATGAAGATGAGGGGATGCCTTGGGCATCCCCAAACTTTGACTCTTGATAGTTCTTGATATTCAGAGGGGGTGCCATGGGGGCATCCCCAATCTTGAGCTTTGATCCATCCTTGATTTCTTCATATTCCTCTCCTTTGGAACTTAAAAACTCCCTTCACACAAAACTTCTCATAATTTGATTAGAGGGTTAGTGCTCATAAATTAAAATGCACATGTGTTCAACTCATGACAAATTGCAAACCAACTTCATTAAACATTAGCTACTGTTTACTAAGCCTCAATATGGCACTCTACCCCTAGAGTATCACATATGATGATGGTAAAGAGACAAATGCAAAATAAAAGCAGAATCTGTCAAAATCTGAACAGTCTGTAAAGATTGAATTTTTCGAGGCACTTCTGCAGCTCAAATAAAAAAACTTATAACTAACGAAAGATAGATAAAAGCATCAGTCTTGCTGTAAAAAATTATCAGAAAATATAAAATCCTAGCGATTTTAGGATTTTCGTGCAACAGGTGCATAGAATCTGTTTTTGGACAGCAACACAATACCTCGCACTTTCAATGCATTAGATGCTAAACTTTGGCACAAAAAACCAAAAGAAAAAGAGATAATGAAGTTGCTACAGAGGTAATAACTTCATGACTCAAGAAAATCAAAAATCAAACTAAAAATAAAAGATGGGTTGCCTCCCAACAAGCGCTTTTCTTTAACGCCTTTTAGCTAGGCGCAATGCCAAATATCAAGTTTTTTCGGAGGCCTTTGCAACATCAAGAGCATAGCTTGACCTTATGATTGATTCAAAAGGAAGCTTCTTTCTCTTTCTAGGGAAGTGTTCCATCCCTTTTTTAAGGGGGAACTGAAACCTTATATTTCCCTCTTTCATATCTATAATAGCACCAACAGTTCTCAAAAACGGTCTTCCCAAAATAATAGGACAAGAAGCATTGCACTCAATATCCATAACAATAAAATCAATGGGAACATAATTATCATTAACAACAATAAGTACATCATCAACTCTACCCAAAGGTTTCTTTTTAGAAGAATCGGCAAGATGAACATTTAAATAGCACTCTTCCAAAGGATTTAAATCAAGCATATTATAGAAACTCTTAGGCATAACAGAAACACTTGCACCAAGGTCACATAAAGCATTGCAATCAAAGTCATTTATTTTCATCTTAATAGTGGGTTCCCAACCATCTTCTAACTTCCTAGGGATAGAGGTTTCAAGCTTTAGTTTTTCTTCCCTAGCCTTGATAAGAGCATCGGTAATGTGTTTGGTAAAGGCAAGATTTATTTCACTAGCATCCGGTGTCTTAGCAAGTTTTTGTAGGAACTTAATGACTTCAGTAAGATTGCAATTATCAAAATCAATTTCATCATCTTTAAATAAACTAAGAGGATCCTATTTAGTGGTTTGGATAGTATAAACTTTAACAGTTTTCCTATTCATTTCAGTAATTCTAGCTTCTTCAGCCTCTCTAGCCCACCTAGCTTTCAAGAGAGCCATCATCCTTTCATTTTCATTAATTTGAAGAGAGATAGCATGTAAAGATTCATTATGTTTGTCTTGATTTGGAGTGGTTCTAATTTTCAAAATTTCAACGTCATGAGCAAGAACGTCTAATTTAGAGACTAGACTATCCAGTTTTTCCAACTTCTCTTCAACAGTTTGTTAAAAGCTTTTTGCGAAGTGATAAATTTCTTTAAAACATTTTCAAGATCATAGGACACATTCTTATTAGTATTATAAGAATTACCATAGGAATTACCATAAAAGTTGCCATTATTGGGAGGATAAGGCTTATAGTTGTTACCACCAAAATTATTTCGATAAGCATTATTGTTGAAGTTGTTTCTATTAAGAAAATTAACATCAACTTGATCCTTTTCTTGGGCAATTAATGAAGCAAGTGGGACATTATTAGGATCAATATTGGATTGATTGGTAGCAAGCATAGACATAATCATATCAACCTTATCACTCAAAGAGGAGATTTCCTCAACAGAATTTACCTTCTTACCACTTGGAGCTCGTTCGGTGTGCCATTGTGAATAATTTGTCATCATCTCATCCAAGAGTTTACTTGCTTCACCTAATGTTGTGGACATGAAGGTGCCTCCCGCGGCAGAGTCCAAAAGGTTCCTTGAAGAAAAATTCAAACCTGCATAAAAGGTTTGGATAACCATCCACATAGTTAATCCATGCGTGGGACAATTCTTAACCATAGATTTCATTCTCTCCCAAGCTTGAGCAACATGTTCATTATCAAATTGTCTAAAGTTCATAATGTTACTCCTTAGTTGTATGATTTTAGCAGGTGGATAATATTTTCCAATAAAAGCATCTTTGCATTTAATCCAAGAATCAATGCTATTTTTAGGCAAAGACAATAACCATTCTTTTGCTCTCCCTCTCAAAGAGAAAGGGAAAAGTTTCAGTTTTATGATGTCATTTTCTACCTCTTTATACTTTTGCATATCACATAACTCAACAAAGTTGTTTAAATGAGAGGCGGCATCATCAGTACTAGCACCAGAAAATTTCTCTTTCATAACAAGATTTAGCAAGGCAGGTTTAATTTCATAAGATTCCGCTTTAGTATCAGGTGGAGCAATTGGAGAGCATATGAAATCACTGTTATTAGTGCTAGTAAATTCACATAACTTGGTGTTTTGAGTAGAAGATATAACGATAAGATAAAATAACAAGACAGGAATAAAGACTACACTAATTTTTTTAGGTTTAAAATTTTGAAACAGGAAAATAAACTAAACGAGATATAAAGCAAGCAAGACAAAAACAAAGTAAAGAGATTGAGAGTATGAGACTCCCCTTGCTGTAGCTCCAAATTCCCTGGCAACGGCGCCAGAAAACTGCTTGATGGTGGATATTCATAAGTTGGGTAGTGCCCCAAGCGAAGGCGGAATTGTAGCTAGTAGCAGTTTTCCCTCGTTTAACGAACCGAGGTTTATCGAACCAGTAGGACTTTGAAATCAACAACGAGGTGAATGTTGAAGATATCTGGCGCTTGACCTTCAATAGACGTGGAACTGCACACACTCAACCAAAATACTTTGCCCCCAACAGCGGAAAGGTTGTCAATCTTTCCGGTCTCGCAGAAAACAAAACGGTTAATTATATGATGAAATAGATAAAATATGAAAAGTGACCAGAGGAGTAGTGATGATTAAAAGCAAGTAAATGAGGTTGTAAACAATGTAAAAAGATGGACCGGGGGCCATGGGTTCACTAGTGGAGTCTCTCAAGTAAATAAAATATGCATGTGATGGGTGAACGAATTACAGCTAGGCAATTGACAAGATCATGACACAAACCCAATTTAGCTATGACAAAAAGGACATGATAATATTTATGGAGGCATCACGACAAGGAACAAAGACCGTTGAGTCCAACTGCGTCTTTGTCTAAAAAGTCCACCGTGGGATCGCTATCCAGCCTTTCACCCAACGGTATTAAGTTGCAAGCAACAGACAATTGCATTAAGTAAAGTGCATGAAGTAAGCAATACTAATATCGAAATAGACATTAACACCGCTTTTTTACCCTTAGTAGCAACAACACACCCTCGTCCTTAGACGTTTCTGTCACTCGTGCCCAGGAACAAAAGGGGGCATGAACCCACTATCTAGCATAAATATCCTCTCTTGGAGATACACACAATCACTTGGCCAAAGTAACTACGCACATCGGAGAGCATGCAAGAACATAAATTACTCATATAAGAATCATGCACAATCTGAACATAACTTCATAATCCATCGGATCCCAGCAAACACATCACATAGCATTACAATAATCGATCTTGGTCATGTTAGGCAGCTCACAAGATCATAAGACATGAAGCACAAGAGAGAGACAATACCAACTAGCTACTACCATGGACCCGTAGTCCAAGGTGAGACTACTCACAAATCATCCCGGAGGAAGGCATGGCGATGAAGAGCCCTCCGGGATCGATCTCCCCTCTGGCAGAGTGCCGGGATTAGCTTCAGATTGGACCCCGAACTAGGGTTTTCGGTGATGGCGCGTCGGGGTCGAGTTTCTGGAAAATAATGGCCGCCTCGACGTTTTTAGGTTAAAAGGGATTTTATAGGCATCGGAGGGGGCCGAGATGGTGCCTAGAGGGCAGGGGCGGGCCCCACCCGCGGTTCAAGGTGGGGCCGCGGCTGCTACCCGCCACTGGCCCCTGGGTGGCCCCCCAGGTCGCCCTTTGGTCCACGTGTATCTTCCGTCACATAAAAATCTCCGAAAATTTTGAGGGCAAGCCGACGATATTTCCTGTTGTGACTTTTCTGAAATACAAAAACAGCAAAAACAGGAACTAGCACTTGGCATCTTGTCAATAGGTTAGTCCGACAAAATGCATAAAAATGATATAAATGACAGTAAAAACATGTGACAATATCACAAAACTAGCATGGATCACTCAAAAATTATAGATACGTTTGAGACGTATCAACAAGTTATATCTAGCTCTCTACTGCTTCCTCATGAGCTTAAAAACAGAGGCACAAAAAGGAGTATTTTGAATATTTTAAAGATAGCATATGACAAATTTACTTGGAATGGCAAGAAATACCATGCATATGTAGATATGGTGGACTCAGCTGGCAAGATAGTTTGGCTTTGGGATTTGGATGGACGAGTGAACTCTACACTTAGTACGAATTTTTGGGCTTAGCAAAAGGGGTATTTGAAGCAAACATCTAACATTAACCGGTAACAGAGTAACATAAGACATTAGTCAATCATAACCATAAAAGCTCCACACCGTCTCTCTTGTTGAGCAAACAATTCTTCTGATGGAAATATTAGCTTTATGAATTAACAACTACGAAACACCACACAGTTTCAAGCTTTTAACCGTATTTCTTTACTAATAAATTCCACTCAAATAAGAGAAATTTTAAGCATTCATCTTAATATCTCAAAAGAAGTGAGAAGTATCAAGTATCCACACAATGATCTACAAGACTATGCAGGCTTTCATTTCATTCCAATATCACATGACTAGCATTTTGTCATTTTGACAATTCAAGCAATTTATCAATAACAACTCTCCAACAAATATAAGTGAAGAACAAGAGAGTTTAACATCAACTACTAGCAGCCCTAAACAAGATAAAAGCTAAAAGCGAGAGCTTACTAGCAAACAAACAGTAGCTAAGAATACTCAACAAGATATAAGCGACGCAAAGGAGTATTCAAATGAAAAAGCGGAGCGTGTCTCTCTCCCACACAAATAAAGCTAGGATCCAACAAGGATATGACCAACAAACGAATAAACAAACAAAACTGAAAGTAAAAAGATGCTCCAAGCATAGCACATAATATGTAAAGTGATAAAAACTTAGTTCAACGAAGACAACCTCATGATAGTCGATGAAGAAGAGGGGATGCCTTGGGCATCCCCAAGCTTTGACGCTTGATGGTTCTTGATATTCAGAGGGGGTGCCATGGGGGCATCCCCAAGCTTGAGCTCTGATCCATCTTCAATTTCTTCATTATCCTCTCCTTTGGAACTTAAAAACTCCCTTCACACAAAACTTCATATAAATTGATTAGAGGGTTAGTGCTCATAAATTAAAATGCACATGTGTTCAACTCAAGACAAATTGCAAACAACTTTATTGGGCATTAGATAATGTTCACTAAGCCTCAATGTGGCACTACTCCCCAAGAGTATCACATTTGACGATAGTAAAGAGACGAATACAAAATAAAAGCAGAATCTGTCAAAAACTGAATAGTCTGTAAAGATTGAATTTTCCGTGACACTTCTGTAGCTCAAATCAGAAAACTCAAAACTAACGAAAGATATATAAATGTATCAGTCTTTCTGTCTAAAAATATCAGAAAATATAAAATTCAGACATTTTCTGGAATTTCGAACAGCGAAGGACAGAAATTTGTTTCTGGACAGCAAAACAATACCTCGCACTTTCAATGCATTAGAGGCTAAACTTGGCACAAAAAACCAAAAGAAAAAGATACAATGAAATTTCTACAGATGCAACAACTTCATGACTCAAGAAAAACAAAAACAAACTGAAAGTAAAAGATGGGTTGCCTCCCAACAAGCGCTTTTCTTTAACGCCTTTTAGTAGGCGCAATGCCAAATATCAAGTTTTTTCGGAGGCCTTTGCAACATCAAGAGCATAGCTTGACCTTATGATTGATTCAAAAGGAAGCTTCTTTCTATTTCTAGGGAAGTGTTCCATCACTCTTTTATGGGGGAACTGAAATCTTATATTTCCCTCTTTCATATCAATAATAGCACCAACGGTTCTCAAAAATGGTCTCCCTAAAATAATAGGACAAGAAGCATTACACTCAATGTCCATAACAATAAAATCAACGGGAACATAATTATCATTAGCAACAATAAGGACATCATCAACTCTACCCAAAGGTTTCTTTTTAGAAGAATCAGCAAGATGAACATTTAAATAGCAATCTTCCAAAGGATTTAAATTATGCATTTCATAGAAACTTTTAGGCATAACAGAGATACTAGCACCAAGATCACACAAAGCATTGTAATCAAAGTCATTTATTTTCATCTTAATAGTGGGTTCCCATCCATCTTCTAATTTTCTAGGAATAGAAGTTTCTAGCTTAAGCTTTTCTTCTCTAGCCTTGATAAGAGCATCGGTAATATCTTTGGTGAAGGCAATATTTAATTTACTACAATCCGGTGACTTAGCAAGTTTTTGTAGGAACTTTATGACTTCAGTAAGATTGCAATTATCAAAATCAATTTCATCATCTTTAAATAGGCTAGGAGGTTCCACATTAGTAGTTTGGATAGTATAAACTTTAACAGTTTTCCTATTCATTTCAGCAATTCTAGCTTCTTCTTTCTCCCTAGCCCACCTATTTTTCAGGCGAGCCATCATCCTTTCATTCTCATTAATTTGAATAGAAATAGCATTTAGATATTCAGTATGCTTGTCTTGAAGAGGAGTGGTTCTAATTTTTAAAATTTCAACATCATGAGCAAGATCTTCCACTTTAGAGACAAGTCTATCAAGTTTTTCAAGTTTCTCTTCAACAGTTTTGTTGAAAGCTTTTTGCGAAGTGATAAATTCCTTTAAAACATTTTCAAGATCAGAGGACACATTCTTATTAGGATTATAAGAATTACCATAGGAATTACCATATGAGTTGCCATTATTGGGAGGATAAGGCTTATAGTTGTTACTACCAAAATTATTTTGATAAGCATTATTGTTGAAGTTATTTCTATTAAGAAAATTAACTTCAACTTGAACCTTTTCTTAGGCAATTAATGAAGCAAGTGTGACATTATTAGGATCAATAGGGGACTGATTGGTAGCAAGAATAGACATAATCATATCAACCTTATCACTCAATGAGGAAATTTCCTCGACAGAATTTACCTTCTTACCACTTGGAGCTCTTTCGGTATGCCATTGTGAATAATTTGTCATCATATCATCCAAGAGTTTAGTTTCTGCACCTAATGTGGTAGACATGAAGGTGCCTCCCGCGGCCGAGTCCAAGAGGTTCCTTGAAGAAAAATTCAAACCTGGATAAAAAGTTTGTATAACCATCCACATAGTTAATCCATGCGTGGGACAATTTTTTACCATAAATTTCATTCTCTCCCAAGATTGAGAAACATGTTCATTATCAAATTGTCTATAGTTCATAATGTTACTCCTCAATTGTATTATTTTATAAGGTGGATAATATTTTCCAATAAAAGCATCTTTGCATTTAGTCCAAGAATCAATGCTATTTCTAGGCAAAGACAATAACCATTCTTTTGCTCTCCCTCTCAAAGAGAAAGGGAAAAGCTTCAGTTTTATGATGTCAATTTCTACCTCTTTATACTTTTGCATATCACATAACTCAACAAAGTTATTTAAATGAGAGGCGGCATCATCAGTACTAGCACCAGAAAATTGCTCTTTCATAACAAGATTTAGCAAGGCAGGCTTCATTTCATAAGATTCCGCTTTAGTAGCGGGTGGAGCAATTGGAGAGCATATGAAATCTTTGTTATTAGTGCTAGTAAATTCACACAACTTGGTGTTTTAGTGGAAGACATAATGATAAGATAAAATAACAAAACAGGAATAAAGACTACACTAATTTTTTTTTGGTTTAAATTTTTGCAACAAGAATAATAAGCTAAACGAGAAATAAAGCAAGCAAGACAAAAACAAAGTAAGTGATTGAGAGTATGAGACTCCCCTTGCTGTAGCTCCAAAGTCCCCGGCAACGGCGCCAAAAAAGAGCTTGCTAATCGGTGAATGATGCGTTGGGTGGTGCCCCAAGCGAAGGCGTGGATGTAGCAAGTAGCAGTTTTCCCTCGTTAACGAACCGAGGTTTATCGAACCAGTAGGACTTTGAAATCAACAACAAAGTGAATGTTGAAGATCTCTGGCGCTTAATCTTCAATAGACGTGGACCTGCACACACTCAACCAAAATACTTTGCCCCCAACGGCGGAAAGGTTGTTAATCTTTCCGGTCTCGCAGAAAACAAAGCGGTTAATTGTATAGTGAAATAGATGAAAATATGAAAATAGACCAGTGGAGTAATGATGATGAAAAGTGATGAATAAAGGTTGCAATCAATGTAAAAAAGATGGACCGGGAGCCATGGGTCCACTAGTGGAGTCTCTCAAGTAAATAAAACACTCATATGATGGGTAAACAAATTACAGTTGGGCAATTGACAAGATTATAACACAAACTTAATCTAGATATGACAAAGAGAACATAATAATATTTATGTAGGCATCACGACAATGAACAAAGACCGTTGAGTCCAACTGCATCTTTCCGGTATCTCACAAGATCATAAGACATGAAGCACAAGAGGGAGAGACTGCCATCTAGCTACTGCCATGGACCCATGGTCCAAGGTGGGACTACTCACAAATCATCCCGGAGGAAGGCATGGCGATGAAGAGCCCTCCGGGATCGATCTCCCATCCGGTAGGATGCCAGGATCAGCTTCAGAATCACCCCCGAACTAGGTTTTACGCTGACGGTGCGTCGGGGTGACTCTCTGGAAAATGATGGCCACCTCGACGTTTTTAGGGTTAATGTGATTTTATAGGCGTCGGAGGGGGCCGAGGGGGTGCCCACAGGGCAGGGGCGGGTCCCACCCGCGGGCTGCCCTAGGGCCGTGGCAGGGGGCCGCCCCTGGCCTGTGGGTGGCCCCCCAGGTCGCCCTTTGGTCTCCAGGTGCCTTCCGTCGAATAAAAATTCCCCGTAAATTTTCGTCCAATTCCGAGAATATTTCCAGACGTAAATTTTCTGAAATACAAAAACAGCAAAAACAGGAAACTGGCACTAGGCATCTTGTCAATAGGTTAGTCCGACAAAATGCATAAAATTGATGTAATATGATAATAGAAACATGTGACAATATCACAAAACTAGCATGGATCAATCAAAAATTATAGATACGTTTGACACGTATCAGTCCACTTTCATATTTTCATCTATTTCACTATACAATTAACCGCTTTGTTTTCTGCGAGACTGGAAAGATTGACAACCTTTCCGCCGTTGGGGGCAAAGTAATTGGTTGAGTGTGTGCAGGTCCATGTCTGTTGAAGATTGAGTGCCAGAGATCTTCAACATTCACTTTGTTGTTGATTTCAAAGTCCTATTGGTTCGATAAACCTCGGTTCGTTAACGAGGAAAAACTGTTACTTACTACATCCACGCCTTCACTTGGGGCACAACCCAATGCTACCATCACCGATCATCAGCCATCTCCCTAGGTAAGAAACCTTTTGTTACTCCATAAAAAGGGAGAGTTGGTGTCGGGTATGTTGAGGAGGAAAAGAAGAAGGAGGCCTTCATGAAAGATGCAAGGGCTCCCCTAGCAAAGAAGATCCCTCAAGCCAAGAAGGTCAACATTTCTAGTGGTGATGCCACAAGGGGCAAAACCAGTAGTGATGACTTTGCGGGAAAATCTTACCCCCACTACATTTTATATGTTGATTATTATGGGGATATCTATGCTAAGTTTGTTGGTCCTAGAAATGTTCCTATTGCTCATTCTATTTGGGTTCCTAAGACCCATGTTGCTAACAAAAGAGGACCCATTGCAAAATGGGGACCTAAATCAAAGCAATGATTCTTGTAGGACTATGCTTCCGGTGGGTCAAAATGGGTGCTTGATAGTGGATGCACAAAACATATGACCGGAAGCAAGGAGATAATGACGGAGATAAGACCAAATCTAAATGAAGCAACCGTCACTTTTGGAGATCGGTCAAAATCCGAGGTATTGGGTTTTGGAAAGGTGTAATCGCTAGGGATATCACCCTAGTGAATGTCATGTTTGTCAAATCCCTTGGTTATAATTTACTTTCCATTCGTGCACTCAATAAGATGGGCTTCGCCGTCTTTCTTGATATTGATGTTGTGGTACTCTTGTGGAGCAAGACTCTAAAGGTCGCTTTCGTTGGGTACGTCGAAGATGATTTGTTTGTGGTTGACTTTTTGGGGAAAACCAGTTCAAATTCGATGTGCCTTTTCGGAAAGGCCAACATGGGTTGGGTGTGGCATCGCCGCTTGGCCCATGTCAACATGAGAACTTTGCAAAGTCTTCACAAGGGTGGCCACATTCTCGGACTAAAAGAAAATGTCTCTTTTGCCAAAGATCGTGTTTGTAGGGCATGTGTTGAAGGAAAGATGCATGATTCTCCCCATCCTAGCAAGACTATTATTTCATCCAAGAGGATCTTGGAGCTCCTCCATGTGGATCTTTTTGGTGCCGTTCCCGAAGCTAGTCTTGGTGGGAAAAAGTATTGCTTGGTGATTGTGGATGACTATTCAAGATTCACTTGGGTTTATTTCTTCAAGTCGAAGAGTGAGACCCAACAAACCTTCATCGACTTCTCTATTGAAATGCAACGTCAACACAATGTCCCCATATTGGCAATTAGGAGTGACAATGGCTCCGAGTTCAAGAACTATACCCTCAATGAGTTTCTTAGTGAAGAGGGTATTCGTCATCAATATTCCGCAACTCATACCCCTCAACAAAATGGTGTAGCCGAGAGGAAGAACCGGACTCTTATGGATATGGCAAGGTCCATGTTAGCGGAGTTTAAGACTCCGTTGAGTTTTTGGGCGGAGGCCATATCCACGGCATGTCACTCATCCAACCGGCTCTATTTCCATACAGGTTTGAACAAGACACCATATGAGATTCTCACCGGCAACAAGCCCAACATCTCCTACTTCTGTGTTTTCAGTTGTAAGTGTTTCTATTTGATCAAAGGTTGTCGCTTAACTAAATTAGAATCTAAATCTCTAGAGGGTATCTTTGTTGGTTACGGTGCCGAATCCCACACTTATAGAATCTATGACAAGGACTCACGGCGTATCATAGAATCTTGTAGTGTCGTGTTCGAAGAAAATGACGGCTCCCAAGTGGCACAATTTCATGTTTCTGATGTAGATGATGAAATTCCTCAAGAAGCCATAATAAGAATGGGTGTGGGATTTTTTCGCCCCATTGAGGAACCCCTTGTGGTGGATCGTGAAGGACAATGCTCTACTCCAGTGGAGCCCTCATCTTCATCAGAATTACAAGCAACTGCTGCTGGAGCCAATGATGCACCTAACCAAAGACAAGCACAAGAACCTCAACAATCTGATCAGAATCCTGTCGCCAGACCGGAGACTCCGATCATCTTGACCAGAGATTCCGGTGGGCCGGAGATTCCGGTGCCCCAGGCCGGAGACTCCGGTCTACTTCAAGCTGAAGGGAGCGCTGGTCAGGATCTTGGTCCATCTTTCTCTTCCAGTGATGATGCTATGCTTTTTGAGGACCAAGGTCAACACTCCGGTCAAGACGGGGACTCAAATGATCAAGATGATCAAGTGATACCTCCAAGATGCAATGAGGATATCGAAGCCCATCGTCGAACTAGAGTTGCAAGAACCATGGAACTTTGTGAGCATACTCTTGAGAAGGTGATTGGTGATGTGAGAGGTAAGGTGTCCACCCGGAGGCAATTGGCAAACTTTAGTGATCATCAAGCTCACATTGCCATGGTGGAACCAAAGAAAGTCTGAATCTCTTGAATATCTGGATTGGTTGGAAGCCATGCATGAAGAGCTCAACAATTTCGGGCGCAATAAAGTTTGGAAGTTAGTTGAGAAGCCAAAGGAGTGCCGCAATGTTATTGGCACAAAATGGATTTTCAAGAACAAGCAAGATGAACATGCCATGGTTGTGAGGAACAAGGCTAGATTGGTGGCTCAAGGGTACTCTCAAGTTGAAGGCATTGATTTTGGAGAGACCTATGCTCCCGTGGCTCGCCTTGAGTCCATCCGTATCCTTCTTTCTTATGCATCACGTTATAACTTTAAATTGCAACAAATGGATGTTAAAAGTGCCTTTCTCAATGGTCCCTTAAAGGAGTTGGTGTTCGTTAAGCAACCCCCGGGGTTCGAGGACCTCAACTTCCCTAACCATGTCTACAAGCTTTATAAGGCACTCTATGGACTTAAACAAGCCCCACGTGCGTGGTATGAGCACCTTAGAGAGTTGTTGTTAGACCGTGGATTTGAAGTTGGGCAAATTGATTCCACTCTTTTTACTAAGAGGGTTAAAGGGGAGCTTTTCGTATGCCAACTATATGTTGATGATATTATCTTTGGCTCATCTAACAAAGCTTTTAATGATGAATTTTCAAAGCTTATGACCGATAGGTTTGAGATGTCCATGATGGGTGAGTTGAAGTTCTTCCTTGGATTTGAGATCAAGCAATTGAGTGGAGGTACTTTCATTAGCCAAGCAAAGTATATCCAAGACATGCTCAAGAGGTTTAATATGGCGGATGCTAAGGAGAAGAAGACTCCTATGGATACCGAATGTCATCTACAACTTAACAAAAAGGGTATAGATGTGGATCAAAAGCTCTACCGCTCCATGATTGGTTTGTTGCTTTACCTTTGTGCATCTGGACCCGATATTGTGTTGAGTGTAGGTGTGTGTGCAAGGTTTCAAGCGGCTCCTAAGGAAAGCCACAAGTTGGCGGTCAAGAGAATCCTACGATATTTGATTCATACCCCAAGGTTTGGTTTGTGGTACCCAAGGGATTCAACTTTCACTCTTAGTGGGTACACGGATTCGGATTGGGACGATGATCAAGATGATAGGAAATCGACTTCCGGGGCTTGCCAATTTCTTGGTAGGTCCTTGGTGAGTTGGTCTTTCTAAGAAGCAAAATTGCATCTCTCTCTCCACCGCCGAAGCCGAGTATGTGGCCGCCGCTAGTGCATGAACTCAATTGTTATGGATGAGGCAAACTTTAAAGGAATACAGTGTCAACTGTGACAAAGTGCCTCTTTTGTGTGACAATGAGAGCGCTATCAAGATCGCCTACAACCCGGTGCAACATTCAATAACCAAGCATATTGAGATTCGTCATCACTTCATTCGGGATCATGTTGCCTGTGGAGACATTGAGCTAGCATATGTGCTAACCAAAGAACAACTTGCTGATATATTCACGAAGCCACTTGATGAAGCAAGATTCACTTATTTGAGGAATGAGCTAAATATCGTGGATTCAAGGAGCTTGGCTTGACCATCTTGCACACACACATCTATAGGTTGACTATATATTTGGTTTAGGTGTTGGCATGAATTTAGGGGGAGTGTTGTCCTAATAAATTGGGCTCTCCCTCTCCCCAATATGCCTAAAGTAAAAATTCATTTGTCTCTATCTTCAATTCACGAATTGTGAGCTTAAATGACGAGTATTGGTTATGAACCCAAGATATATCTTCGCGGTGTCATGCCATAAACTCCTACATGGTGGCCTAGGCCACCGACCTCTTCTTTAATGAGTTGGTTCTTTTGGTGTTTTATTGGTCTTTATTGCAAATCTTTTTGTTCTTATGGGAAACTCACTCAATCTTGGCATTTATTGAATTTGTTTCTTGCAAGTTGAGTGTGAAGTACCATCCCAGTTTGTGAAATCTATCCCAAGCTCCATCTTGCCCCAAAACTTGATCCTCTTGCCACATACATGTCCAACACCATATATTGCATTTCTGAGCAGTGGGGTCGGAGACTCTGGTGTGTAACACCGGAGACTCCGGTCTGACCTAAGTCTCCGCCCTAAGCCACGGAGACTCCGGTGCGCTTAGGCTGGAGACTCCGGTCTCGGCAGTTTCCAGGGGATCTAAAGGGGATCGGGGTGGGGAGTTGCTTCACAACTCTCCTTCCATCCCGACTCCAAACAACACCCCTGCCGCCGCCCCTGCTTGGAGGTGCCCTCCGGCCACCCCCCAGCCGCTGGAGTCCGCCGTGCCGCCGGCCCCCTCCACCTCTCCAACACCGGGGACCCTTCTCCCCATTGTTGGTCTCCACCATGAAGGGCCAAGGTATCCTCCTCTCTCCTTCTCCCTAGGTTTCCCTAGTTGATGGATTGAGGGTTGTACTCTTGTTCCTTTTGATGTAGAATCATTTAGCTGGCATTTTTCATCTAGATGTAACAATTTTAGAGTCTTTAGCAACAATTTTTGACCTAACCCTAGGTTTCCAGCCTCAGGGCCGGAGACTCCGGTCTGTCCAAGACCGGAGACTCTGGTGTGGCCGGAATCTCTGGCCCCTGAGACCGGAAACTCCGGTGTAGATCAACTTTTGGTGCTTTCGACTCTCCAATTGCTGCTTCTTTTTTCTCTCCTGGACATGTATGCTCATCCCCATGCTACCCCTATCTCCTTTTTCACATATAACAGGAGGTACAAGTCCACCGCTCACAACCCAATAAACCCTCTCGGAAAGAAAAAAGGGGCTCTCAGGCCTATTTGGACGAGACAGAGGATGGCCGTCGTGTTCAGTGTGACAGAGGTGCTGCTGCTAGAGAGGCTGCATAGAAAAAGGCTGAAGCTGCATTTCTTGAGAATGAAAGGGCTAAGAAGGCACGGTATGAGAACATTTCCTCAGTGTGTGGCTTGGGCAAGATAGATTTTTGGTGTATGAGGGAGCAGCAGTTCTTTGACATGCCTCAAGACTCCAACAATCCGCTCTTTAGGAGGAAAGAACAAGAACTTGTGATGACGGAGATTTATGCAAAGTTGTCCACAACCAAGGCCGTTTGTGAGCAAAAGGTGCTCAATCTCACCTCCTTAAGCACTAAGCCGTACTTTCAAGAGGCCGTATGGATTGCACGGAAGCTTGGGCTTGAGAAGCTCATGTCCATTCAACAACACTTTGATATCAAGTTTGTGCATCAATTCTTTTCCACCGTTCAGTTTGGGAAGGATCCTGATGTCACTTTGACGTGGATGACCGGACCTATCCGGTGCGAGTCCACTATGACACGCTTTGGTGAGTTGCTTGAGTATGAGTTTCGCAATGGTGAGGAGTCCAAAGGGAGGATAATGCATGTGGAGGGCTTTCACTATGAGAAGGGTCGGTTGGCTCCTCTCTATCTCAACAAGGCCTCCGTTGGTACAAACAAGGACTTGCTACCAACCTTCAACATCCTTCTTCGCATGTTTCAGTACAATATTGCACCTCAAGCCGGAAATTTATATGCTATTCGTGGTGGGTTGGTAAATCTTCTCCGCCAATCTTATGATGTTCTCAATGCCGGTGTGAATTGCCAAGGGTTTGAAATTGATGTCATGGATTTCATCAAGTGTGAGCTTCATTGGGCCGTCCATGAGAAGAAGACTCCTATTTATGCACCATATGTGATGAAGCTTATTCTCGACCATGTACCATCTCTTAATCAAGAGCACTTCACCTTGCACAAGACCGGCACCCTTCAAATTCTCAAGCATGACAAGCCATCTTCCTCAAGTGCTCCTTCACGAGTCCCTTTTGCTTCTAGTGATGAAGAAGAAGAAGATATGGCACCCGCTCCGAGGAGAAGTATGAATGTCGACCCTCCCTCATGGATTAGCAAGGGCAAGGAGAATGTGACCAAGGAGATGAAGAAGCTCTCTTGGTTCGAAAGGGTGATGATTCGCATGAATGTGTGCCTTCACAAGGAAAACCACCAAGCCTACAAGGAAAGGAAGTTGATTATCTCTAATCAACACAAGTTGTACAAGGAGTTGGAGAAGAAGAGGGACAAGACTCCTCCTCCATTTGTTGAAGACAATCCACCGGAGGAATCATCCGGGAGTGAGAATACCGTGAGCTATGACCGGTGGCATACCAAGCAATTCCCGTGGGCTGATTTTGACATTGAGGATGTGTCTTCTATGCCTTCTTCCTCGCGCAACATCGGCAAGGCACCTATGGGTGAGAAGGAGATTGAAGATGATGATGATGACGAGGCTAGTGGTTCGGAGTATGACGATGACAACGATGGTGATGATGATGGAGATGCCACCGAGGAGGACTCCGAGTGATTTTATGGGTCTCGTTAGCATCGCTTTTCTTCCTTTTTGGTGTCTTGATGCCAAAGGGGGAGAAAAGTTCTAGTAGATTATTCGTGGGATTTGCATGGGTCGGGCACAAGCATTTGCTTTTACCATTTCTTGAAAGCTTGTGTCCCTTTATCTTTAGCTTGTTGAACTTTATGTGCTATCTTTATGTGAAATGGGGATCTTGGTGCCTTTGTTATTTATTGAGGAGACATGGTGTCGTATATTATCTATGGTTGAGACATTTGTGGGGTGAGATATGCATTGGAATCATCTATTTATCCTTATGCACAAGGTATGATTGTTATCACAAACCTCAACCCATATAATGTCATGTCTCTTTGTTATGCAAATGAAGTTCTTGTCTATATATCATGTCATGTTTCTTTGTGGTATCCTATTCCTATATGTGTGCTTCCCTTTATATGCAACTTGTTGATATGCACACATTTAGGGGGAGGTGCCATTTTTTTTACATGATATGTTCTATTTGTTCGCAAATCCTAGTGTTATCATCTAACACCAAAAATGGGGAGATTGAAAGAGCATTTTCTGAACCCTAGTTGGTTTTGTGTGTTAGTTAACAACACTAGTGATTATCTAATGTGATGCTAAGTGTTGCAGGATTATTGACATAATTTTTACCCTGAGCATCAACCTCCAAAAAGGAAGTTTTTGCAGAGTTATATAGTTGCAGGCCAATCTCAGGCCGGAGTCTCCGGCCTACCTGGGCCGGAGTCTCTGGTCCCTGGATTTTCCCGCCATGTGCCAATGTGTGGTGCGGTACTGGATGGTTCACCGGAGGCACCCCGGATGGTGCCCGGAGTTTCCGGGGTGACCGGAGTCTCCGACCTCTGGACCCCGGAGTCTCCGGTCTATCTGCATCGAGCCCTTGAAGAGACAAGTGTGGTGCGGTACTGGATAGGGCACCGGAGGTATACCGGAAGGACCCCGGAGTCTCCGGTCCGGCCGGAGTCTCCGCCTCCAAGGAGACCGGAATCTCCGGTCTGGCCAGGAGACTCAAAGATTCCAGAATTGGGCGGAGTCTCCGGTTTACACCGGAGTCTCCGGCCCAACTGAAGTCCAACGGGCAGATTTTTTCAGAGGGGTATAAATTCCCCTCCACCTTCCTCCAGCCAGATAGCTTGAGCAGCATTTTATGAACCCTAATTTCTCAGAGCTCAAAACAACTAGATCTTCCAATTTCTCCATCTAAACTCGTTGATCTTTGGAGGATTGAAGGAGAAGGCTCGGATCTACATCTTCACCAAGCCGTTCTTCATTTTCCCCTCATTCACTTGAGGGATTTTGTTTGTAGGGTTAGCATTGTGTTACCCTAGATTCTCTTGCTTACTACTTGTTGTAATTGTGACAGATTTGTTGATTTGGGAAAAAAAATAGTGGAAGGTGAACCAAACCCTTGGGTGCGGTTCATCGGAGAATAGGGTGAGGACTTTGTGGCATCTTCAGTAGCCCTCTTGTGGCGAGCTCACACCCCTCCAACGAGACGTACTCCCTTAACAAGGAGGAACTCGGGAATACATCCTTGTCTCCGCGTGCTTGTACTTTCGGTTATCTCTATCCCTTATTTCCCCTTTACTTGTATCGTGTTAATTGCCTAGTCGTAGTTGTTTGTTCATCATATAGGTAAATTCACCGTAGTTGCATATCTAGATAATTTACCTTCGTGTCAAGCCTAAAATAAAAAAAAGTATTAAAATTTGGTGTAGCACCTATTCACCCCCCCCCCCCTCTAGGTGCCAATACGATCCTTTCAAATGCGTCGCCAACGCCTCCAATGAGGTTACGAGGCCCGCGGGTGCCGTCGTCGATGGCTACGTCCGCCACAAGAACATTCTAGTAATTCCCTTCTTCCTCCTTGATCCAGACCGGTTTGTCCACCTGGCGCTCCACCCCCCCCCCCCCCCCCCCCCCCCCCCCCCCCCCCCCCCCCCCCCCCCCCCCCCCCCCCCCCCCCGCGAACCGCTCCGCCGCAAGGAGTCAGGCCTAGACCCCTATATGCCCTCAGCCGACTAAAGATCCATACACATGGCGGTAGGCGCCTAGAGATGAGCTATGAGGACGCCTGACCACCGTCGAGCACGCCTCGCTGGACACCGCGTCACGGTGTTCCATCACAGGGAGGAGCAGCACGCTGCAATGCCGCAGAACGTCAGGGTAAGCCGTCGACGGCCCCGTTCTTGTCGAAGGGGCCGGGGCACCCATTACGAGATTCCGCCGCGACCACACCCTAGAGTCGCGGCCAAGGACGGCTTCGCCGCTGCCATCATCCTCCACCCAAGTAAATTGTAATATGTGACAGAGCTCTATTCAAAGAATTGATGGTGCATATACCGTATCTGTAGGTTCGTATGAGCCAGATCTTTATAAGAAGCTTCGTTTTCGCTGTAAGAGTGCACTTCGGAGTTCAGACGTAAAGAGATGAGCTGATAACATTTCAGTAACACTTGTTTTGTCTGAACAAAAGGTACGGCTATGACACTAGTACAACCACCACTCGCCGGAAGTAACCATGGCGGCAAAAACAGTGCCCTCGTTGTTCGATTAAACATCAAGGCATCACATGTTCAGCCCGTTCACATAATTACTGATCCGTACCACCAGAGAGACGACAATCCTGCACCAAAGGGAGCGACATCTGTATCAGCAAATGAGACTCAAAGGATAAACTTGACACTAGACCACAGCCCTGATCTGTATCAGCAAATTTCTTCAGTGTAGTAGTTGATCGTCATGAGGTCGCAATATGTATGGTAAAAATGAAATGATTTCTTTAGCGTCAGAACTTCCAGCAGCAAGCCAGCAACAGAGCAAACTAGCAATGGATCAAAAAATGTTATGCATGTGGAGATCTCTATGCATCATGCAGACGCACGGACCCGTGCATACTAACGAGGTTTACCTGAGGCAAGAGCGGCCAAGAACAGAGACGCGGCGGCGGTGCCAGGCGCTGCGGCGCTTGGCCGCGCAGAGTCCGACGAGGAGTCGCAGTTGGAGGTGGAGTTCCAGTCCCCGCAGAGGCACAGGTCGGCGTGGCTCTCAGGGCCGTGCCCGCACACCCCGCCCGTGGCGCGGCACGCGCCGCAGAACCCCCGGTTCGCCTCCGGCAGCTCCCACGCCACCCTGATGCCGTACGACCACCCGCCAGCCCCCTCCGCCGCGCGCACCGGCGCGAGGCTGTACGCGCTGCTGTACCCCTCGCACTGCAGCCGGCTCACGTTCACCGCCCGGATGGCACCCCAGGACACCGCGCAGCACTCCGGTGGTACGGCCGTCCCGTACGCTCCTCCCGACGGCCTCCGCCGCCCGTCGTAGTAGTCGTCCCACGCGGGGCAGCCGTAGTAGTCGCCGCAGCCCATGCCGGACACGTTCCGGCACGGCAGGTGGCGGTCGGGGAAGCCCTGGAAGAGCGGCGAGCTGGCGCGGCAGCCGAGGAGGAGGAACACGTTGTCCGGGTCCGGGGATAGGAACGGCGCGCGCCACGGCTCGACGACGAACCCGTTGCCGCGCCCGCCCGGGGAGCGGTCGATGGCGCGGCAGTCGGACATGGCCGGGTCGTGCAGGGTGAGGCCGCGGTAGGCGTAGTCGATGTCGAGGACGCGGTAGGAGCCCGAGGGGAGGTGCAGCATCAGCACGCGGTCGATACAGAAGAGCAAGTCGCGGAACCCCGCGTGGCCGCACCCCGGCCGGAGCGCGAACGGGTAGTCCACCGTGATGTTGCCGCAGAAGGACCGGCACGCCGTGACCGACACGTTCGCGCCGGCGGCTGCCGGCTGCGCCATGGCGCATGCGCATAGGGCGAGCAGGGCCGCCAGGTACAGACGTGAGAGCGCCATTGCCCTGTTGCAAGAAGGCGAAGTGTGCGGGTGTTGATACAGCTGACGAGAGTAGCAAGAACACTTGCGTTCTGATTAATGGAGCTGTATATGGTGCTACGAGATCAGAGGAGCCTGGGACGATGAAGCAACACAGATCGATTCCTTGCTTGCCTTTGATGAAGAGCTGGGAGGCATCATTGGCTTTTCCTTTCGGGCCTTTTGCTTTTGCTTTCTTTTGATTTTTATGTCATTAGTCTTCATGTCCACTACTTTCAAAATTGTTCTCTCTTTTGCATCTTGTAAAACAGGTGAATGCTCTTAAACAATCAAGGTGCACATAGGCCCTAAACTCTTGAAACTGTTTGTGTTTCACCCTCGAGACTTTTGCAAGGCGGTACTTCTTGTGGCGGCAGCTTCTGCACTTGTGGTTACCCTGTCAACATTCTCAACAAATGAGCTTCAAGTAAATAAGGTGCTCTAGACGAAAACATGAAAAAGGCAAGAACTTCAGAGAAACAAATGAGAAATACTAAAGGGAAAAAATAAAACAAAAATCAATTTAAATAAATTTAAAGTCCTCACAACCTTTAGTAAAAACACAAAAACTCAAACAAGCCTTAAATGTAAAAAAAAGGAAATTATAGATTTTAAACAACCTTTAGTTTAAACAAATATCTTGGTTTTATGAAGAGGCTATAATTCCATAATTTTGATCAGATTCTATATTTCCAGTTTCTGTTTGGGAAAAAAGTTATACAAATTAACTCCTTGAGAGCGAAAACCAAATAAATACATACAATGCAAGATAATAAACTCATCTTCGTTGAGAAAAAAACATAGGCATAACGAGAAGGCTCTGAGCTCATGAAGGGAATCTGAATTTGAAAATTTCCCAATTCAATGTCCGATTGACGAGGAACTAGAAGGTGAGGCCAGTACTAGATATTTTCATGCAAAAGCGAATGGAAGACATAGAATTAACACCATTGTGAGTTTGGAGAGAGATGGAGTTATTATTGCTGGACAGAAAAATTTGGAAAAGTTTATTACTGGTTAATACAAAGAGCTTTTTGGGGTACCTAGTGTCTCTAATATAAATCTGAGCAACATTGATATCCCGAAAATTGATCCAGAAACTTATAATAAATTGACTGAACCTTTTTCTTGGGAAGAATTAAAAAAAGTTGTGTTTGAAATGGCTCACAATAAATCAGCGGGGTCGGACGGTTTCCCCATTGAATTTTACCAACTCTTTTGGGAGGATATAAAACATGACTTGATGGCTTTGGTTGTGGATTTCCAACATGGCAATCTGGATATCTCCAGATTGAACTATGGAATAATTTCACTCATTCCTAAATGCAAAGATCCTACTGATATTAGGAAATTTAGCCCAATTTGTCTCTTGAATGTTAGCTTCAAAATCATTACGACGTTGCTTATGAACAGACTCTAGCTTCAAAATCTTTACGAAGTTAGATATATCATGGAAGGGGTTTTGATCTTAAATGAAACACTCAACTCTTTACATAGTCGGAAAAAATCGGGGATTATGTTCAAGGTGGACTTCGAGAAAGCGTATGACAAGATAAAATGGCCTTTCGTTTATCAGATGCTCAAGATGAAGGGCTTTTCTGGTACTTTTTGTGACTGGATTATGAAAACTGTTGAAAGAACGTATGGTCGACTAGAGGGGGGTGAATAGGCGACTACCAATTTTAATTCTTTTTCTTTTAATTAGGTTTTTAGCAAGGTAAAAACAAGTTATCTAGATGTGCAACTAGATGAACAGCCCTAAGTGACAAGATATAAGGAACAAGTAAAAGCGCAACGGAAAGTAAAGGATAGAAGTCACCGCAAGAGGACACGTGGAAATGATTCCCGTAGTTCCTTCCCAAGGGAAGTACGTCTACGTTGAAGAGGTGTGAAGGCTCCTTGGCCCTCCTACAAGCACGTCCGTGCTCACCCTATTCTCCGGGTGCTACTCCCGTGAGGGAATAGCTCTTTCCACTATGAGGGTCGACTTGAAGGCGTTGACCAAACCTTTACACCAAGGTTGGGGCTCTTCACAATGAGTTGGAGACTCCCAACAATGTCCCGGAGCTCCTCACAAACTATGAAGCTCCGAAACCCACACTTGCTCCTAGAGTTCCCAAGAAACCCTAAGAGCCTACAAGATCCAAGATCCACAAACAACAAGTGGAGGGATTCGAAGTTCCTCCGAAGGAAGGCTAGATCTAGGTATCCTACTTCACTCCTCAAAAGATCAACGAAATTGGGGCGAGGGAGTGGGAGATCTAAGCAATTTTAGCTTGGGCTCATTAATGGAGGAGAGAGAGTAAACTTGAGCTAGAGCCTTAAAGACAAAGGAGGGAGAAGCCCTCCTTTTATACTCCTCTCCTCCAAAGGATCCGTTGGGGGATTCTGCTCCACTGCAGCGGTACTACCGCCGCTCCTGGCGGTAGTGCCGCTGCACGCTTCAGTTGACCAACTGGCTCCTTCTGCCAGGAGGGGTCCACCCCGCAGCAGCGGTACTGCCGCCGTGAGGTGGCGATACTACCGCTGTGGGTAAACAGACGACCCTCCTGGCGGCACTGCTGGCGGCAGTGCGGGCGGCACTGCCAGCCCAGGGGAGCGCTCATGAACCCAGCAGCGGTACTGCCGCCGGAGGCGGCGGTACTGCTGCTGATGGCTCATAGAGAGCCTCCCGGGCGGTAGTGCTGGAAGCAGTGCGAGCGGCTCTGCCAGCCCTGGGGAGGAGCTCTTAAGCCCCAGCAGCTGTACTGCCGCCGGAGGCGGCGGTACTGCCGCTCATGGCTCACAGAGCGCCTCCCAGGCGGTAGTGCTGGAGGCAGTGCTGGCGGCACTGCCAGCCCCAGGAAGGGCTCGCATACCCTAGGCTTGGCGGTACTGCCGCTGAGCACGGCGGTACTGCCGCCAACTGGGACTTCAAACCTATCTAAAATCTGCACAAACTCACAAAAACAATATTAGATTTAAATTATTATGTTGTCATTAATACCAAAACATATTAGGGGACTAGATGCACTTTCAATCTCCCCCTTTTTGGTGTTGATGACAACATAGTAATTTAGCAAGGTAAACATTAGGGAGAGGCTCCCCCTTAACGTTTGCATGTCAGGACATAGGTTAGAAACAACCATATGCACAACACAACGAGGAGAAACTCCCCCTGCAACATACATATGATGCAACAAGGAATAGAGAGACATAGCTTGCATGGATAGAAGTACTTAAACAAATAAGGGTTCACATGTCTCACACCATGCATAGACGAGGTTCACAAACATGATAATAAAAAGTTTCACAAGCTTAAAGATGCAACTGAGAAGAAAAAAAAGCTTGTGACTCCCATGGCAAACACCCCGGACAACCTAATAGATATCTCTCCCCCTTTGGCATCAAGACACCAAAAAGGAGAGAGACCGATGCTAAACGTCCCAGCTCAAACGTCGGAGAGATCATCATTGCTTGGAGGGTGAGGACGATGGCGAGAGGAAATCTCTGGTTCTTCGTCTTCAGAGGACCACTGAAGGACTTGACCTTCGGAATCTCGAGCTTGCCAACGGCCATAGGTAGTGATGCTAGGCTCCTACACATCAACCACAGTCTCTCCCGCATCACGACTACGTTGAATATCAACTTGTGCTTCCTTGCGACGCTTGAGTTCATTATCATAATGGGCTTCCCACTGACGACGCTCAATGGACTTGTTAAGCTTGAACACTTTCTTGAGAGTACGGGCCATCCAAGCAAAGCCACCCTTGGAGGGAGGGCGGGAGGGACCTCCTTCATCTTCATCCACAATAGTCTTACCCTTCGCCTTTCCACGACGGCCTTGTTTTGGTGGAGACGGAGGCTCGGTGTGATCCTTGATCCTAAGCCGCTTTTCCTTGTGAAGAATCCAACTGTCAGGGTCACTTAGTTCAACCTCGAGAAACTTCTCATCCCAAGCAACCAAGATAATCCTCATGATGAGAGGTCCATAGCAAGCATTCCTCTTACACACAATGACAGCGCACATCTCATGCCAAAGATAGTCCATAACATCAAGCTTCTTGCCTTTGCCCCAATTCTCATGCACGGCAATCAAAAGATCCTTGAGATAGCCCATAATCTCATCCAAATTGTCCACTTTGGGATTGACAGTTTCACAAAAGAAACGGTGCAAGATGTCATAGGTGGGGTGGAGACCTTTAGAGGCACCGCAGATGTATGTCTTCCAAAAATAGAGAGGCTCAAGTGCATCCTTGGGCTTCGACTTCATAGAGTAGTGAATGCGGATCCACTCATCATCAAAGTTAGGGGGAGAGTGCAAGAAGGTCCATGCTCCTCAAATCCAAGTAGCCCCCAACTTTATCCCATGTCATAGCCAGCTTCTCGGTCTTGGTCATCCAAGTAATATTTCGCGTGGTCTCATTTGCAAAATGAACTGTGGCAAGAAACCGGCACACAAGGGTTTCATCAAAATTATGAGAGAAAACCATAAGCGGACAAATACCCAACTCATCGACCAAACCCATAGCTTCGGAGAAATACTCCGAATTCCTTTCAATGTGACCCATGTTGATCGAATGTTGCGGCACCACATTCCCTGACGGCTCAGTCATTAACAACTCTCTGAAACATTGGGCTTGAAAACCTGTGTGAAAACAGGGATCATTGCCACGAATTGACGGTATGAGATGTATCCTTTCAACCACATAGGGATTGTCCTTCCTCTTCTCAACATAAAGTGCATCGGTCATAGTGCTAGCAGTCTTTTGCTTTTTTGGGAAGCTTCTTTGTGGTAGCCGGAAACTGTTTGCGTCTTGTAGAAGGAGCCCGTGGGGGGTCAAACTCAGCCTCTAACTCAGCCTCAATCTCAT
Organism: Puccinellia tenuiflora; assembly: GCA_012064385.1. NCBI lineage: Eukaryota > Viridiplantae > Streptophyta > Magnoliopsida > Poales > Poaceae > Puccinellia > Puccinellia tenuiflora. The sequence goes on from QRDG01001411.1 coordinate 62,050, forward strand.
GCACGGAACGAGTTTTCTTGCGCCCCATGGTATTGGTGCGAGTTCCCCGATGAGAGCTACCCGAACCTGTGACAAGCAGTGTATAGGGAGGGAATAGAGATAAGTATGCTCACAAACACAAGACACATTGAGGAGGAAACATGGATGCGAGATTCACATGGAAACGGAGACCCTAGATGCATGGGAGCAACCCTAGGAAAGTTTCTATACAGATCTTGCAACCACATTTCCAAATCAAGGTGAGACCACCACTACCCCAACCTAACCATGGACAAAAAGGAGGAACTCCTAGTGCATCCACATCCATCAACTAGATGAGAGAGAGAGGGGGAACCATACCGTCGTCCATCGGAGGGGATCGGAGGAGGAGGTGGTGGAGGAGCTCGAGGAGGCAACAGAGGGCAAGCCCCGGGGCCGGAGGAGCTCCAATCCGACGGTTGCAAAAGGGGGGTGGCGCGGTTTGGGGAGAGAAGGGACCTTGGGGGCGCGGTGGGGAAGATGAGATCTAAAAGATCCTTCCCCACGCGTGCCCTAAAGGGGCCTCAGCAAACCCGCGCGAGCGGTACTACCGCCCGACCCGGCGGTAGTGCCGCCCCTGGTACTGCGACCAAGCCTAGGGTAACCAGCATGCTGCGAACCCGCAGCAGCGATAGTACCGCCGGGCTTGGCGGCAGTGCCGGCGCCTGGCACTACTACTAGACCCGGGGAACTGCTGCACTGCAGAACTATCTGAGCAGTTCCACAGTGGCGGTAGTGCTGCCAGGCCCGGCGGTAGTGCCGCCGACCTTTTGCACAGCCAGCCAGAAACTTGTGTTCTGGAGCATTTTGAGGGAGAAAGGCTTGAAGGAACGAAGTGTTGGCATGGGATGGAAGGCGCAAACTATCATAGAATGGTACGACACTCATAATTGCAAGATGCAACTCAAAAAAGCCAAATTGTGAGTGTTTTCCCACAAAACGCACATATTGATACATATAGGTCTAAGAAGATCCAAAAGAAACCAAAAGAATCAACTCCTCACATGAGGAGGTCGGTGGCCGAAGCCACCATGTATGAGTATGGTAGAGTGAGACACCGCGAAGATATATCTTGGGTTCTCACTCAAAACTCATCATTGAAGCACAATTTGTCACAAAGTGACTATAATGCAAGATTTGTTTATTTACGCATAATGGAGAGAGTGTTGGCTCATGAATTGAACTACACTCCCCCCTATATCCATGCCTACATCTAAACTAGATAGAATGACTAACATGGGCATATGCGATACGGTCACTCAAAGTTTCTCGAATCAACGACATTTAGTTCATTCCTCAACTCTAGAAACCTTTGGACATCAAGGGCCTTCGTGAAGATATCGGCTAATTGGTCCTTGGTGCCAACATACAATAGCTCGATGTCGCCTCGCTCCACATGCTCCCAGATGAAGTGATGACGAATCTCAATATACTTCGTCTTGGCGTGTTGCACCGGGTTGTGGACGATCTTGATAGCACTTTGGTTGTCACAAAGAAGAGGAACTTTGTCATAGGTGATACCGCAATCCTTCAAAGTTTGCCTCATCCATAGCAATTGAGCACAACAACTTGCGACAGAGATGTACTCGGCTTCGGTGGTGGAGAGGGCAACACAATTTTGCTTCTTGGAAGACCAACACACCAAGGACCTACCAAGAAATTGGCAAGCCCCGGAAGTTGACTTCCTATCCTTCTTGTCACTCGCATAATCCGCATCCGAGTACCCCGTGATAGAAAAGCTTGAACCCTTGGGAAACCAAAGACCAAAGCTTGGGGTATGAACTAAATATCGAAAGATTCGCTTAACCGCCGTAAAATGGCTCTCTTTAGGAGCGGATTGATACCTTGCACACATGCCCACGCTAAACATAATATCCGGCCTAGATGCATAGAGATAAAGCAAAGAGACAATCATGGAACGATATACCTTTTGATCCACATCCTTCCCAAGATGATCCGGATGGAGATCGGTGGAGGTGGACATAGGAGACTTGCAACCCTTGGCATGTTCAAACTTGAACCTCTTGAGCATGTCACGGGTGTACTTGGTGTCGTGGGGTTGTCACGGCAAGTTCTTCCTCAGGGAAGATGAGTTCTGGGGCCATTGGTGATTGAAGTACGTGGGAACGGTTAATCTCGTCAAGGAACAAGGATTTACCCAGGTTCGGCCCCTCTAATTCGAGGTAAAGACCTACTTCCTGCTTCTATGTTATTGCTCTTGATTGTATCTCGATTACAAGGACCCGGCTCCCACAACTTAGGAGCCGGCGACTTCTCTCTGGTGGCTAGGGTTTCTCTATTGGTTGAAGCTTATCTCTACTGGTTGGACTTATCGTTCTAAGGTCCAGGACCCCGCTTATAAAGGCTGCCAGGTCTCTGGACTTACAATTTACACCGAGTCATACTAGAACACGGAGTCCTGCTCTACGTCTTGGTCTTCCAAGTTTAGACTCCGGGTTGTACTTGGACTCCTTCTTCGGACGGGTCCTTTCTTCATCATGGGCCTTGGTCGGCTTGTCTCCAGCCCAGCCCATGCGACTTGATACGTGACTCGGCTTTGGCCTTCTTGGTCTTGGCGGGTCTACTTTCCGGGTCCATGGGCTTACCTGTAAAGTATCCCCCCATCAGTAGCCCCCGAATTTATCTTGGGCGCAGCTTGGCGGCTTCCTCTGACTTGCTGGTTCGACTCTCTGGGTCGACTCCTTCCACTTGAGCCAATGGCTCCAAAGTTGCTTGCTGCTAGCTCCAAGATGAATTCCTGCATAAAAACATAATACATACATAAAATGAGTCCACTTTTACCCCTTGTCCAAGCCACCACTCCTGCCCTCGTACTAGCAGGCCGGGTTCTGGTGCGACTCTTGCAAACAAGGGCTAGATAAATTGATTCCACTGTCACAGGACTTGTCATTCTGAGACAAGCCGGCTCCTTCCACATCTGTGACTTCGACCTTTCTCTATTATAATTCCTTATCTGTCTGTTAGCCACTGGAACGTTTTTACTGAAACGTTATCCATAGTTAACTGTGGACCCACTCTGTAACTTTCTAGGGTTTTACCCCCCTTTATAAATCACGAAGGGTTAGGTCTTAAACCTCACTTGCCCCTTCAGCTCAAAACCTCTCCTTCCTCTCTTCGCGCCCATCTCTTCCCGCGCCCAGCACGCACCGCCCGCACGCCATGGCTCCCAAGCGCTCAAAGACCACATCGAAGGCCAAGGCAACCTCGTCGAGCAGGACGGTGAACATTGCCGCCGCGGCCGCCGCCGCCGCCAAACCCTCTTCCAAGCGGTCGATCTCCGCCGATTGGGGTGGATCTGTCATCTCGGCGGAGCAATTGAAGACCCACAGGCTCTCAGGTTTGATTCCCTCTAGTGCTCAAGCTCGGGCCCCAGGGGATGAGATCGTTCCCTCTCCCGCTAAGGATGAAGTAGTTGTCTTCGTGGAGCACCTGTTCCGCGGGTTTTCTCCCCCCGGCGATTTTTTCTTCCGCCAGCTCCTCGAGCTTTACGAGCTGCGGATTCACGATCTTGCTCCTAACTCCATTCTCACACTTTCTAATTTCGTCGTTCTCTGCGAGGATTACCTCCAGATTAAGCCTGACATCAACCTTTGGCTCGAGCTATTCTATTGCAATCCTCAACCCGAGACCTCTGGGGGCCCTCTTCTCCAATGTGGCGCCGTCGCCCTTCAACGGCGCCTCAATTCTGTCTTCCCTAAGCCAGTTTTCCCAAACCGCATCAAAGACTGGCAAAAAACCTTCTTTTATTGCAAGGACACTTCCCCTGCAAACGAACCCAAGCTTCCCCTGTTCTCTGAGGAACGCCTCCGGGCGACTCCTCTGATGAAAGCTAGGTGCCCAGAGGCCGACCGGCCAAGGGTCGAGTCTCTGATCACTCGCATCCGGGCCCTCTTGTCCCATAACTTGGAGAATATGGATTTGGTCCGTTGCTGGACAACTTGGAGAATCCAGCCGCTGAGTCCTAGGACTCGACTGATCTGCTCATATACCAGATGCGCTGGTGATGACCTCCGAGTTACGGAGCAGCTGTCTGATGGACCCGAACTTGGTCGACTCATCAAAAAGTTGACTGGGAAACCGGTGAAGGATCAAGCTCATTTCGGGCTCCAACCCTTCTGCTCGACCAACCCAGCTCCTGATGTAAGTATCACTCTCTACTTTACTTCGCTTTCAATTTAATTTCACTTGTGTCAATTACTAACTCATTTCTTTGGCTCTGTTGCAGCTCACCGACTCCTTCTGGAAGCCGGCCTCTGGAGCTGGTTCTAAGAATAAAGCTGAAGCTGAGGCTGAGGCTGAAGAAGAAATTCCTGCCACAGATCAAACCACTGTGGCAGAAGACACTGATGATGCGGATGAGGAGTCCTCCCAGGGGGCTCCTGCTGATGATGGTGCTGCCGATGAGGAGTCCTCGCCAGAGGCTCCAACTAATAATGCTGATGAAGAGGAGTCCTCTCAAGAGGCTCCCATTGTGGAAGAAACCGACGATGACGAGTCCTCTCCAGAGGCTCCCACCACTAGGCAAACTGATACTGCCTCCGCTGCTGCTCAATCATCTCCATCTGCAGAGTCCTCTGCTAGGAGTCACTCCTCGTCCTCTCCAGCCTCGAACAACAATGGCTCACGAGAGGCTGTTCCCAAGGTACCACTCTCACGAGTCCTTGGGTCCTCTCGCTCTCCCACTAAGCCTGAAGAACACATGCAGAGTGTCATTGCCGCCAGAAAGAGGAAGCTGCGTTCCGATGGGCCTGCAGACGCTCCTGAGCCTCTGCCAGTCTCACACCAACGGAAACCGACCTCTCCTCCCCAAAAGGACGACTCCTACAACTCTGGTTGGTCAATGCCTTCTTCAGACTCTCAGGCCCCCTTTGACCTGGAGACCAATGTTGGGTAAGACTCCTTTGTCTCTGTACTTGCGATTGTATGACTTCTGATCTTTCTTTTCACTAGGTTTATTGATTTCTGTCTCTAATTATTTCAGGGCTCGGCCTTGTGCCAAGGTGACAAAGCTCCCAGGCATGGCTGATGTCTCCTCTGGACGTGGACCTGCCCCTCCATCGACTTCTCAGACAACCAGTACGAGGACAGGTCCCTCCATTGCTGCATCTGCCGGTGCAACCACGACTCCTACCGTTCCCGAGTCCTCTTCAAAGGCTCGAGCGGCGACTCCAACAATAGTCCAGCCCAGCTCTGGTGCTGCGACTCCTGATTCTGCGCCTCAAGTTCAACCGGCTCCCGTCAAGCCGACTCCTACAGCCTCTCCATCCATCAAGATCAAGTCATCTACTGACTACAGTCGACTTCGGGTGGCAGATAATATGTCATTTTCCGAAGCCTATGCTGAAGCGGTCGATTTGAACGATCAAGCTGCTAGGCTGAAGGATGACGAGCAAGCGGCTCTTAGGTCTCTTCATATAGTTCATGAAGTAAGCTTTTCTGACTTCTACTTTCATGCTTTCTGGCATCATCCTATCTCAGTAGCCCCTAAGCACCTGTCTGCGGTGACTTGTGACTAGGATAGGTGCTTTGATTTGATACTGAACTCAATTGCTATATAGAAAAAATTTGCACACTGTAGCCCCCAAGCACTGAGTCCTTAACTCTATTAGGACTCGGGGCTGCTAACTTACTGTCTGTCGGGTCCTTAAACCAAAAATTTCTGCACGAGTAGCCCCCAAGCGCCGAGTTGTCAGCCTGCGACGACTTGGAGCTACCAATATATATCGCTCACTGATACCTTTCTTGAAGAAAAAATTTCTGTTCTGCGAGTAGCCCCCAAGCGCCAAGTTGCTAACTTGTGGCGACTTGGAGCTGCAAATATGTCCACTCTACTCATAATTAACTTGATGAAAAATTCTGATCTGCCAGTAGCCCCCAAGCGCCAAGTTGCTAACTTGTGGCGACTTGGAGCTTATGACTTGTCGATTAGGACTCATGCCTGCTTTTCTGATAGAAAGAATTGACTCCTGAGTAGCCCCCAAGCGCCAAGTTGTTAACTTGTGACGACTTGGAGCTCATGAGTTCTTTATTTGACTTGTGAAGCTCACTTGTGCTTTATGACTTGTAATTGCAGTGCATCGTCTCCAAGATGAAGAGAGATATGAAAGAACTTGAGGACCAGGCAGCTGCCAGTGCTCGGTCTGCCATGGCCGAAAAAGAACATTCCCTTCAGCTTGTCAGCATATATTTGGTGAGTTTATGACTTTTGCTTGCTTCCTTTTGCACCTTTCTGAATTGCTTTTCAACTGACAATGACTCCTTGATTTCCTTTCTGCAGGGGCTGACTCCCCAAAGCTTAAATTGCCCACAAGCAAACAACTGTCTGAGATGCTTGATTACTGTCACGGGCTGCAAGAGGGAGCCCGTTCTGTGGTCAAGTATTTGAATCATAAAGGCAAGTGCCCAAAAGAGCCTGAACGTCTGGTGGACGAGTTGTCCAGAGCACCAGGTTATGTACGTCTGTGGAAACAATCTTCCATGAGGAGATCTGCCATCAGGATCTTGGCCTTAGCCCACAGCTACTATCCCACTGTTCTTGAGCCAGCAATGCTTACAATGGGGAAGCCTGAGCAGCATGAAGATGGCAAACCTTTTACTCAGAATGATTTCATAGCCGAAGAAAAGCTGGTGCGGCCATATGCTTGTGAGATTGCCAATAAGATGGACCCTGAGGTATGGGTTCATCATTATGATTTGGAGAACAAGCGAGTCGCTCCAGTAACTCCTGAGATAGTAAATTTTGGCCGCCCATCACAGGACCCATCTGGTGTATTCTCTGCCTCTGCCGGTCCGAGTTCATCGTCACCGGCGGCTCCTGTTCCAAGTGCTGAGCCTACCCTGAAGACTCCTGCTGCGCCCACTCCTTCCAGAGCTGTCCCTGGAGACGCTCAGAAACAAGCAGAACTTGCTAAGCATATGAAGAGTCCCAGGGGTACTGGATTTCAAACGAAGAGAGTCGCCACCAAGCCTCCATTGAAGCCGGCTCCTTCCTCCGCTGCTCAAGCACAAGGCAAATCTCCTGCTAAGAAGACATCCTCGACTCCTGCTGTTCAAGCAAAGGATAAGTCACCTGCTGAGAAGGACTCCTCGACTCTGGCGAAGGAGTCAGCTCCTCTAGAAGACAACCCTTTGAATGACTTTTGAGTGCTATGTAATGCTGTGTTACTATTGAGACTTTGTAATTATGCACTACGGGTGCTTTTAAACTATTGAGCTTGGCAGCTCTTTTGAGTTGTAATGATGCACTACTGGTGCTTTAAACAATTGAGCTTGTTTATCTATTTAAAATTTGTGCCAATCGGCTTGGTTCTTATAACCCGTCTAGTTTTTCACTGATGAATAAGTAGGCCCTGCATGACTTCTCTTACAGTTTATGCTGACAGGTTCTTAACTCATATGTTCCTTAGGATCCATAAGAGAGAGAAACAAGTCATGCCTGTAGATAGATCATATTGTGCAGGATGCATCTGACTTACCAGCGAGAAAACTAGGAAAATTTGGCTACTGTGCCGGGTCCAAGAGTTTAAGCTTAACTTTTTTCACTGAAAAGCAAGCCCCCAAGAACCTGATGATCAAAATTTAAAGAACAAAGCGCACTCACTGGGTGACTCGACTAAAGGACTCATGTTCACAAAAGCCGGCTTTATTTCATTTGATCATAATAATTCGATTACATCTAGGCATGGCTCACTGGGCTCATTGCCTTTCAACTCATGAATCTGTTACAACTTAAGTATAATAAGGACGTAACTGAGCTATGTTCCAAGGCCTCTTTGCCTCTGCATAAGGATCTAGAGTATGAGCTGTATCAGCTCCTTTGCCTACACTTGCCGGCTCTCGCACATCCATTAGATAGTACGATCCGTTGTTCAGATTCTTGCTTATGATGAACGGTCCTTCCCATGGTGGAGATAACTTGTGCATCCCTTCCTTATTCTGGACAAGGCGAAGCACTAAGTCTCCTTCCTGGAAAGTCCGGGTCTTGACTCTGCGTGCGTGATATCGCCGCAGGTCCTGCTGATATACTGCTGATCTCTCAAGGGCTAACTCCCTTGCTTCCTCAAGTGCATCGACCGAGTCCTGGCGGGCGAGTTCGTTTTCTGTCTCAACGTAATTGGCGACTCGTGGCGAGTCATGCAACAAGTCGCTTGGCAAGACAGCTTCTGCTCCATACACCATGAAGAAAGGTGTGAAGCCAGTAGATCTGTTAGGAGTCGTCCTGATGCTCCAAAGTACTGCTGGTAACTCCTCAACCCAAGACCCGGCGGCTCTTAGCAAAGGGACTCGGAGCCGAGGCTTAATACCTTTCAGCAACTCCTGGTTTGCCCTCTCAGCTTGTCCATTGGACTGTGGATGTGCCACTGAGGCTAGGTCGAGTCTGATGTTGTTCTCACCACAAAATTTGGCCATCTCCCCAACTGATAAGTTGGTACCATTGTCTGTGATGATGCTATGAGGGTATCCAAATCGGGTTGCTATTTTCTTGAAGAATCTCACAGCTGATGCACCGTCGACTCTGCTGACGGGTTCCACCTCCACCCACTTGGTGAACTTGTCAACTGCTACTAGCAGATGGGTCTTCTGACAAGGCGACTTTGAGAAAGGGCCCACCATGTCGAGTCCCCAAACTGCAAATGGCCAAGTGATAGGGATGGTTCTGAGTTCTTGAGCTGGCACGTGGTCTTGCCTTGCGTACCTTTGACATCCATCACAGACTCGAACTATCCTCTCTGCATCTAAATGTGCTGTCAACCAAAAGAACCCGTGTCTGAAAGCTTTTGACACCAAGGATCTAGTGGATGCATGATGACCACAATCTCCTGCGTGAATCTCTTGCAGTATTTGCTTGCCCTCCTCTGGAGACACACATCTCTGGTAGACTCCAGTAACGCTTCTTCTGTATAACTCGCCATTAATGACTGTATAGGACTTGCACCGCCTGATGAGTTGCTTTCGCTTGACCTCATCCTTTGGGAGTTCACCCCGCAGGAGATATGCTAGGTAGGGCTCTGTCCACGTTGGGATTGCTCGTACTGCTGCAACAAGTGCCGACTCTGGGTCTGGAAAAGCTAACTCCTCCTCTGTGGGCAGCTTGACTGAAGGATGATGAAGCTCGTCCAAAAACACATTTGGTGGTACTTTCTCTCGACGAGAGCCGAGTCGTGATAACGCATCGGCAGCCTCGTTCTTGCGCCTGTCAATATGCTCCACTTGATAACCAGAAAAGAACCCGGCTATCTGTTCGACTGCTCTTCTATAAGCCGCCATGTTTGCATCCTTCGAGTCCCAAGTTCCAGATACTTGCTGAGCTACGAGATCCGAGTCTCCAAAGCACCTGATACGCTTGATGTTCATCTCCTTGGCCAAACGCAGGCCATGTAGCAAAGCCTCATACTCTGCCATGTTGTTGGTGCAATCAAAGTGTAACTGAAGGACATATGCTAACTTATCTCCTTTAGGTGAGGTTAACACCACGCCGGCTCCTGAGCCTTCCAACTGTCTGGACCCATCAAAGTGCATTGTCCAATACTTGGTGCAAGGGGTGCTTGGTGAAGATGTAAAATCTGTCCAATCATTGACAAAATCAACCAAAGCTTGAGATTTGATCGTTGTCCTTGGCTCATATGTGATATGATAAGGACCCAACTCAATTGCCCACTTGGCGACTCGCCCTGTTGCTTCTCTGTTGCGTATAATATCTGCCAGCGGTGCTGAACTCACCACCTTAATTGGATGCTCTTGGAAATAATGCTTGAGCTTTCTACTTGCAAGAAAAACTCCATAAACTAGTTTCTGCCACTGAGGGTACCTTTGCTTTGACTCTGTGAGGACTTCACTGATGTAGTAGACAGGTCTCTGCACTGGGTACTCCTTTCCTTCCTCTGCACGTTCCACAACTACTACTGCACTGACAACTCTCTCGTTGGCAGCTACATATAATAGCATGGGCTCCTTATCTGTAGGAGCTGCAAGCACTGGTGCTGTTGATAAAGTTTTCTTCAAATCCTCAAAAGCACGGTCAGCTTCTTCATCCCATAGAATTTATCTGACTTCTTCAGGAGTCGGTAGAGAGGACCCGCCTTCTCCCCGAGTCTGGAAATAAACCTGCTCAGAGCTGCCACACATCCAGTTAGCTTTTGAACGTCCTTCAGACAAGTCGGCTTCTGCAAGTTATGGATAGCCTTGATTTTCTCTGGATTTGCCTCAATGCCTCTCTCTGAAACGATGAAGCCTAGGAGTTTGCCAGCAGGGACTCCAAAAACACACTTGGTCGGGTTGAGCTTCATATTATACTTGCGTAGGTTCTCAAACGTTTCTGTTAGGTCTGCTATCAGAGAGTCGGCTTTCTGAGACTTGACAACTACATCATCCACATAAGCATGAATATTCCTTCCAATCTGTTTCTTGAAACAATTCTGAATACACCTCTGATATGTAGCTCCTGCGTTCTTGAGTCCAAAGGGCATTGTTGTGTAACAAAATGCTCCAAAGGGCGTGATGAAGGACGTCTTCAGCTCATCCTCTATGTTGAGTCTGATCTGATGGTACCCTGAATATGCATCCAAGAAACAAAGCAACTCTGACCCCGCTGTGGAGTCGATGATCTGGTCTATGCGAGGTAGTGCAAACGGGTCCTTAGGGCAATGCTTGTTCAGGCCCGTGAAGTCGATGCACATCCGCAACTCTCCTGTCTTCTTTGGTACCAACACTGGATTGGCCACCCACTCTGGGTGAAAGACCTCCTTGATGAACTCGGCTGCGAGGAGCCGAGCCACCTCTTCTCCTATGGCTTTCCTCCTGTCATCATGAAACTTGCGCAGACCCTGCTTAACTGGTCTTGCATTAGGATTAACATGTAAGCTGTGCTCGGCGAGTTCTCTCGGGACTCCTGGCATGTCAGATGGCTTCCATGCAAAGACGTCCCGGTTCTCACGGATGAACTCGACGAGCGCGCTTTCCTATTTATCAGAGAGGTGTGCCCCAATGGTGAACTGCTTGGAAGAGTCACCAGGGGTAAAGTCGACTTGCTTTGTGTCCTGAGCTGACTTGAATTTCATCTTCTCCTCTGTGGCCGGCTTCTTAAGGACCGAGTTGTCCTCCGGATCCACGTTTGCCTTGTAAAACTTCAGCTCCTCTTGAGCACAAGCTGTCTCAGCCATAGCTGCATCACCTAACTCGCACTCCAATGCCATCTGTCTGCTGCCATTAACTGTGATGACTCCTGCTGGACCTGGCATCTTGAGCTTCAAGTACACATAACATGGCCTGGCCATAAACTTAAAATATGCAGGTCGACCAAAAAGAGCATGATATGGGCTCTTAAGGTCCACTACCTCAAAGGGCATAATCTCTGAACGAAAATTCTCCACTGTGCCAAAAGCAACCTCAAGATAAATCTTACCAATGGGCTTAGCCGACTTCCCTGGTACTATCCCATGGAACACTGTCTCTGTTGGAATTAGCTGTCTATCTTGCAGCTGCATCCTCTTGAATGTGTCGTAATATAAGATGTTGATACTGCTTCCACCATCCATAAGCACTTTGTTCAATGTATAGCCCCCAACTTGAGGTGCCACTACCAAGGCTAGCTGCCCTGGCTCGTCGACTCTTGGAGGATGATCTGCCCGACTCCATGTGATGGTTTGCTCTGACCACCTGAGCCACTGTGGAAGGGCCGGCTCTACTGCATTAACTGCTCTGACTTTCAACTTCTTGGAACACTTGGACGTACTAGTTGTGAAGACATGGTAGCTGCCACGACTCGGTTGTGCTGCCGAGTTGTGACATAATACTGACCATTACCATCATTGAGCTGCTTCGGGTTCTGCTGGAACCCGCCCTGCTGGTGACCTCCTCCTTGAGGCTGATTTGGGTTATTGCCGGCTCCTCCACCGTTATTGCCGGGTCCTCCGGCTCCATTGTTTCCTCTATATCGACCATTGTTGTTACCTCCTCCTGGCCCTTGGAACCTGGCGCACTGCAAATCTACGCACTGTCCCAAGGTATGACCGCATCTACCGTTCTTGGCATGTTTAGGGCATGGAATTCTCAAGACCTCCTCTGTGCTTGGAGTGCGGCCTTGGTACCCACCAGAATTATTGTCCTTGCGTCTGACCCAGTGTTTGTGTTGGCTACTAGGTCAGAGTTGTCTCCATACGGCCTCTTGCCACTACCTTGATTCTGGTTCTGATTCTGGTTCTGATTCTGTCCATTGCCACCTTGTCCTTTAGTCCCTTCCTCCTGATCCTTTGTTTTGTCTGTGGCAGCGTGCTTATTAGCACCTGCCATGATCTCACCAATCGTAAGGGGAATACCTTGATTCAGGCTCTCCTTCATACGACCTAGCTTCCAACTCAAAGGATTGTAACTGCAATTTCTCTCCATCGCCATTAACACTGAAACTGGCGGGAGTCCTTGTGAGGAGTTAATGATCTCTGAGACTCGCTTCATCCAGTGCCTTGCTGACTCGCCCTTCCTCTGGACACACCGCTCTAGGTCCTCGATGGTGCTGAGTTTTTTGCATGTGCCCTGGAAATTCTGAATAAAAGCCGCCTTCAATTGCTCCCAAGAGTTGATTGACCTAGGAGGCAAGTTGCGCATCCACACCTTGGCTGCTCCCTCCATCATAAGATACATGAACTTGGCACACAGATTACCTGTGGCATTGCGAATGCTCATCGCCATCTCGTATGTACCCAACCAAGAGGTCGGGTCCATGTTTGGCTCATAGTTTGGAACCTTGCGCGGCTCCTTGAAACTGCTAGGGAAGGACTCGGATCTGATGGCATCGGACAAACACTCTGGTCCTGTTAATGCTGGGGAAGCACCAGGAGAAGTCACCTCCTCGTGGACCCGGGTTGGCTGAGGCGGGTTAACTGCACCCACTAACGCTCTGTCCCTCTCTGCCTCCCGAGCTCTTGCTGCTTCTCTCTCTCGTCGTTGCCTTGCTTCATCAACCACTAGCTGAGCTTGTGAAGCAGTTGGTATGTTTGCACGATTCCTTGCTAGTTCACGACGCCTTGCACTCGTAGAGTTTGCCGGGTTGGACTCGCCGTGCCGACTCCTCGTACCTGAGTTAAAGGGTGTTGAGTGTAGCCTACTTGCATCTGGAAAGGTTGGATACAAAGCTTGCTGAGTCAAAGCTGTTTTCAGTAACTCGATAGCCTCACGAGTCTCCTGTCCTGCTGGTCCCTCTGGTACCACAATATTCTCCAATCTCAGAGTCGCCGCATGCACGTTGTCCATAGGATTAGAGTAATGTCCTTCTGGAGTATGAAATCTGTTAGGCTGTGCCCCTAAGCCACCAGATGCTCCTCCTCCGACTCCTCCTTCAGGCGGTGGTCCGTTAGCACGGCTGCCTCCCGATCCTTCTGGGGGTGGTGGTGGTGGTGGTGGTGGTGCTCCTCCGGCTCCTCCTGCGGCGCCTCCTGCTGCCGCTGAGCCTCCTAGTCCGGCTCCTCTGCCTGGACCATTGGGTGTGGTGAATAGATTGGTTGGATTGATGTGGACTCCATCATGCAAGCGACTCCTGGCTCGGCGATGCTGAATTGAAGTAAGCTCCTCGCGGCGCCTCCGCACGACCTGAGCTTCATCTTGGACTCGGGCCTGCTCTGCGGCTAGTCTACGGTTTGCCTCTGTGATATCAGCTAGTTGCCTCTCCAACGCAGCACGAGCGTTGGTTAACTCGGCCGCCCTCTCTGCGGCATTACTTGCATTAATCTCCTTTGTCAATAGAGTTGGATCAAACTGATTCCCAGTGTTTCCAGACATGTAGACTCCCACAACACGAGTGCGTACTGGCGACTCCTCATAATCCTCTTCCTCTATCCCATACTGTCGTGGGGTTGTCACGGCAAGTTCTTCCTTAGGGAAGATGAGTTCTGGGGCCATTGATGACTGAAGTACGCTGGAACGGTTAATCTCGCCTAGGAACAAGGATTTACCCAGGTTCGGCCCCTCTGATTCGAGGTAAAGACCTACTTCCTGCTTCTATGTTATTGCTTTTGATATATCTCGATTACAAGGACCCGACTCCCACAACTTAGGAGCCGGCGACTTCTCTCTGGTGGCTAGGGTTTCTCTATCGGTTGAAGCTTATCTCTACTGGTTGGACTTATCGTTCTAAGGTCCAGGACCCCGCTTATAAAGGCTGCCGGGTCTCTGGACTTACAATTTACACCGAGTCACACTAGAACACGGAGTCCTACTCTACGTCTTGGTCTTCCAAGTTTAGACTCCGGGTTGTACTTGGACTCCTTCCGGACGGGTCCTTTCTTCATCATGGGCCTTGGTCGGCTTGTCTCCAGCCCAGCCCATGTGACTTGATACGTGACTCGGCTTTGGCCTTCTTGGTCTTGGCGGGTCTACTTTCCGGGTCCATGGGCCTACCTATAAAGTATCCCCCCATCAGTAGCCCCCGAATTTATCTTGGGCGCAGCTTGGCGGCTTCCTCTGACTTGCTGGTTCGACTCTCTGGGTCGACTCCTTCCACTTGAGCCAATGGCTCCAAAGTTGCTTGCTGCTAGCTCCAAGATGAATTCCTGCATAAAAACATAATACATACATAAAATGAGTCCACTTTTACCCCTTGTCCAAGCCACCACTCCTGCCCTCGTACTAGCAGGCCGGGTTCTGGTGCGACTCTTGCAAACAAGGGCTAGATAAATTGATTCCACTGTCACAGGACTTGTCATTCTGAGACAAGCCGGCTCCTTCCACATCTGTGACTTTGACCTTTCTCTGTTATAATTCCTTATCTGTCTGTTAGCCACTGGAACGTTTTTACTGAAACGTTATCCATAGTTAACTGTGGACCCACTCTGTAACTTTCTAGGGTTTTACCCCCCTTTATAAATCGCGAAGGGTTAGGTCTTAAACCTCACTTGCCCCTTCAGCTCAAACCTCTCCTTCCTCTCTTCGCGCCCATCTCTTCCCGCGCCCAGCACGCACCGCCCGCACGCCATGGCTCCCAAGCGCTCAAAGACCACATCGAAGGCCAAGGCAACCTCGTCGAGCAGGACGGTGAACATTGCCGCCGCGGCCGCCGCCGCCGCCAAACCCTCTTCCAAGCGGTCGATCTCCGCCGATTGGGGTGGATCTGTCGTCTCGGCGGAGCAATTGAAGACCCACAGGCTATCAGGTTTGATCCCCTCTAGCGCTCAAGCTCGTGCCCCAGGGGATGAGATTGTTCCCTCTCCCGCTAAGGGTGAAGTAGTTGTCTTCGTGGAGCACCTATTCCGCGGCTTTTCTCCCCCCGGCGATTTTTTCTTCCGCCAGCTCCTCGAGCTTTACGAGCTGCGGATTCACGATCTTGCTCCTAACTCCATTCTCACACTTTCTAATTTCGTCGTTCTCTGTGAGGATTACCTCCAGATTAAGCCTGACATCAACCTCTGGCTCGAGTTATTCTATTGCAATCCTCAACCCGAGACCTCTGGGGGCCCTCTTCTCCAATGCGGCGCCGTCGCCCTTCAACGGCGCCTCAACTCTGTCTTCCCTAAGCCAGTTTTCCCAAACCGCATCAAAGACTGGCAAAAAACCTTCTTTTATTGCAAGGACACTTCCCCTGCAAATGAACCCAAGCTTCCCCTGTTCTCTGAGGAACGCCTCCGGGCGACTCCTCTGATGAAAGCCAGGTGCCCAGAGGCCGACCGGCCAAGGGTCGAGTCTCTGATCACTCGCATCCGGGCCCTCTTGTCCCATAACTTGGAGAATATGGATTTGGTCCGTTGCTGGACAACTTGGAGAATCCAGCCGCTGAGCCCTAGGACTCGACTGATCTGCTCATATACCAGATGCGCTGGTGATGACCTCCGAGTTACGGAGCAGCTGTCTGATGGACCCGAACTTGGTCGACTCATCAAAAAGTTGACTGGGAAACCGGTGAAGGATCAAGCTCATTTCGGGCTCCAACCCTTCTGCTCGACCAACCCAGCTCCTGATGTAAGTATCACTTTCTACTTTACTTCGCTTTCAATTTAATTTCACTTGTGTCAATTACTAACTCATTTCTTTGGCTCTGTTGCAGCTCACCGACTCCTTCTGGAAGCCGGCCTCTGGAGCTGGTTCTAAGAATAAAGCTGAAGCTGAGGCTGAAGCTGAGGAAGAAATTCCTGCCACAGATCAAACCACTGTGGCAGAAGACACTGATGATGCGGATGAGGAGTCCTCCCAGGGGGCTCCTGCTGATGATGGTGCTGCCGATGAGGAGTCCTCGCCAGAGGCTCCAACTAATAATGCTGATGAAGAGGAGTCCTCTCAAGAGGCTCCCATTGTGGAAGAAACCGACGATGACGAGTCCTCTCCAGAGGCTCCCACCACTAGGCAAACTGATACTGCCTCCACTGCTGCTCAATCATCTCCATCTGCAGAGTCCTCTGCTAGGAGTCACTCCTCGTCCCCTCCAGCCTCGAACAACAATGGCTCACGAGAGGCTGTTCCCAAGGTACCACTCTCACGAGTCCTTGGGTCCTCTCGCTCTCCCACTAAGCCTGAAGAACACATGCAGAGTGTCATTGCCGCCAGAAAGAGGAAGCTGCGTTCCGATGGGCCTGCAGACGCTCCTGAGCCTCTGCCAGTCTCACACCGACGGAAATCGACCTCTCCTCCCCAAAAGGACGACTCCTACAACTCTGGTTGGTCAATGCCTTCTTCAGACTCTCAGGCCCCCTTTGACCTGGAGACCAATGTTGGGTAAGACTCCTTTGTCTCTGTACTTGCGATTGTATGACTTCTGATCTTTCTTTTCACTAGGTTTATTGATTTCTGTCTCTAATTATTTCAGGGCTCGGCCTTGTGCCAAGGTGACAAAGCTCCCAGGCATGGCTGATGTCTCCTCTGGACGTGGACCTGCCCCTCCATCGACTTCTCAGACAACCAGTACGAGGACAGGTCCCTCCATCGCAGCATCAGCTGGCGCAACCACGACTCCTACCGTTCCCGAGTCCTCTTCAAAGGCTCGAGCGGCGACTCCAACAATAGTCCAGCCCAGCTCTGGTGCTGCGACTCCTGATTCTGCGCCTCAAGTTCAACCGGCTCCTGTCAAGCCGACTCCTACAGCCTCTCCATCCATCAAGATCAAGTCATCTACTGACTACAGTCGACTTCGGGTGGCAGATAACATGTCATTTTCTGAAGCCTATGCTGAAGCAGTCGACTTGAACGATCAAGCTGCTAGGCTGAAGGATGACGAGCAAGCGGCTCTTAGGTCTCTTCATATAGTTCATGAAGTAAGCTTTTCTGACTTCTATTTTCATGCTTTCTGGCATCATCCTATCTCAGTAGCCCCCAAGCACCTGTCTGTGGTGACTTGTGACTAGGATAGGTGCTTTGATTTGATACTGAACTCAATTGCTATATAGAAAAAAATTGCACACTGTAGCCCCCAAGCACTGAGTCCTTAACTCTTATTAGGACTCGGGGCTGCTAACTTACTGTCTGTCGGGTCCTTAAACCAAAAATTTCTGCACGAGTAGCCCCCAAGCGCCGAGTTGTCAGCCTGCGACGACTTGGAGCTACCAACATATATCGCTCACTGATACCTTTCTTGAAGAAAAAATTTCTGTTCTGCGAGTAGCCCCCAAGCGCCAAGTTGCTAACTTGTGGCGACTTGGAGCTGCAAATATGTCCACTCTACTCATAATTAACTTGATGAAAAATTCTGATCTGCCAGTAGCCCCCAAGCGCCAAGTTGCTAACTTATGGCGACTTGGAGCTTATGACTTGTCGATTAGGACTCATGCCTGCTTTTCTGATAGAAAGAATTGACTCCTGAGTAGCCCCCAAGCGCCAAGTTGTTAACTTGTGACGACTTGGAGCTCATGAGTTCTGTATTTGACTTGTGGATCTCACTTGTGCTTTATAACTTGTAATTGCAGTGCATCGTCTCCAAGATGAAGAGAGACATGAAAGAACTTGAGGACCAGGCAGCTGCCAGTGCCAGATCTGCCATGGCCGAAAAAGAACACTCCCTTCAGCTTGAGAAGGATCTGAAGACCTTGGCTGCTCAACTGGAGCAGGTGAAAAAAGAGTCAGCTGAGGCCAAAAAGATTGCTCAAAAAGCACACAATGACCTGCAAGCTGTGTTCAATACTTGCAAAAAAGGCATTGGTGCCATGTGTCAGCGTATATTTGGTGAGTTTAAGACCTTTGCTTGCTTCCTTTTGCACCTTTCTGGATTGCTTTTCAACTGACAATGACTCCTTGATTTTCTTTCTGCAGGGGCTGACTCCCCAAAGCTTAAATTGCCCACAAGCAAACAACTATCTGAGATGCTTGATTACTGTCATGGGCTGCAAGAGGGAGCCCGTTCTGTGGTCAAATATTTGAATCATAAAGGCAAGTGCCCAAAAGAGCCTGAACGTCTGGTGGACGAGTTGTCCAGAGCACCAGGTTATGTGCGTCTATGGAAACAATCTTCCATGAGGAGATCTGCTATCAGGATCCTGGCCTTAGCCCACAGCTACTATCCCACTGTTCTTGAGCCAGCAATGCTTACAATGGGGAAGCCTGAGCAGCATGAAGATGGCAAACATTTTACTCAGAATGATTTCATAGCCGAAGAAAAGCTGGTGCGGCCATATGCTTGTGAGATTGCCAATAAGATGGACCCTGAGGTATGGGTTCATCATTATGATTTGGAGAACAAGCGAGTCGCTCCAGTAACTCCTGAGATAGTAAATTTTGGCCGCCCATCACAGGACCCATCTGGTGTATTCTCTGCCTCTGCCGGTCCGAGTTCATCGTCACCGGCGGTGTGGCACCCCCCTCTGACACATGTCGCCAGAGAGGTGGTCGCCCCGTGCGCCAGCCCAGGATATCTGGACGCACGTTACGACAATGCAACATAGCGGAAATATCATTACACAATCAGGCCCAAAGGGCTACAAATGGTTTACAAGGCCATCAAGGCATGACAAAATGTCAAGCCAAGCAGGGCTCAGAACAGAGTTTAACTGGCAGCGGAAGACGACTAAGGCAACGGCTTGGAGCGGCTCCACTCCACAGGCATCTGGCTGGGCTACTGATCCTAGCACGCTCTTGCTCCATCTCCTTGCTGTGGTAGAAGATGACTCCTCGCCCATATCTGGCCACAATCACAAGGCCCGTGAGTACATTATTATGCACTCAGCAAGTATTGCCCCTCACTACAAACAATCCAGCAATCATGCAACAGATATACACTGTAAATAAAATCCTACAACATGGCAAGTGTACTCTAGATACAAGGCATAAAAGTAGCATGGCATTGACAACCAAACATGTCATAAGCAAGCAACAGGGGTATCACCAGTACAGAGTCCAAGCCAGGTGGGGTTGGATCGTGTACCGGCAATCATACAACGAGCTTACCTGTGATGAGTAGACGGGTGTAACAGTTGGTACCAAATCTTATAATTACACCTGTCGACACAATCAGGCTTCCAAGCCTCTAGCCAATTCTGGCTATCAATCTAGCCAACTCTGGCTATCTCCCGGGGCATGCACGGTTGATGTTGGCTCTGGCCTAACTATAGGCTTCCAACGCATCACACCGCCATCCCATTCACCTCACAGTAACATTCCCTGCAGCATCTTATTGTTCATTTAGTGAATTTAGGTTGTTCACTTTCTTTCAAACAATACTTACGTTTAACCTCCGGACTCGACAAAGGACAAATAGTGTGATCGACACTGAACTGTTCCATAACCTAGGAACAAGGCTAGCTGCTAGATGACACACTCTCGAGAGGTTGCAGTGACCACCCATCTAGATGCACCTTACTCAGCCGGCACTTTAGGACATCATCCTTAAGTCAAACTCAGCAAGATACACATACATAACCGTTCACGCTACCCAGACACTCCCTGTATAGCTACCAGCATAACTCTATGCCTTATGACGAAGTGAATCCGGCACGTCCCCAACGGATGAGCAACGCCTAGCTCCGGAACCTTCACAAGACTAGCCCCGACCACAACTATGCAGTATCCGACTAGACTTGCCAAGTGGGTAGCATCAAAGGAGGCTTGATAGGTTACATAGGTTACGGCCTTTCCATTTGGGGCGACAGTGGTAGTGCGTTCGATGTTCAGATTGATGGCACTATGGACTGACCCTATCGAAGTTTGGAGGGGTGTTTCATTTAATCAAGTTCCATCATTCACACATATCCAAGCAACAAAGGATTAGTCCAACACAACAACCACAATAATAATATATCATCAAGCAACAAAATATTATCAACACAATATTTCAAGCAATAGATAGTTTGCATCAACCGGGCGACTGTGGCGGAGATGCCTCCGGCCGGTGCCAGCCTCAGGTTGACAAAGAAAATAAAACAACACATTCAGCCGGGCGAGGGCGGAGATGTCTCCGGCCAGTAGCAGCCACGGGTTGAGTAAGAAAATAAAATAAAACGATTGGTTAGCGTCAACCGGGCGACTATCGTGGCGAGTCCGCCAACAAGCGTCATCACAGATCAACTGGTTGATTAGCGTCGACCGGGTGACTATCGTGGCGAGTCCGCCAACAAGCGTCATCACAGATCAACTGGTGGATTATAACATAGGGTTTCAAATACATGACTGTGGCGGGCAACCCGGCCGGTGTCACCATAAAAGAATAACCGAAAAGCACTCATAAGAAAGAGAGAGCATCCATTCCACTCGAGGGTTACCCCGACGTGGTGTCAGCAATCTCGGCAAAAAGAACCAGAAAGTCAGCTCCCAGCGTCGCAGTCCGGATGGTCTATGCCAACCATATTTGACGGAGGGACAAGGCAAATAACTCTTTTGGCGAATGCCCCCAACCCCGAGGATCATAAGACGACATTCGTCCGCTCCTCACCTCGGTGAAGAGGAAAAGAACCAAACAAAGCCCCGCAAGCGCGAGACGCACAATTGTAATAATTTCCCCCATTCCTTTGACTTGAGGCGGGAGACCCGGCCATTGTCTCGGGAATGTGAGTGTTGCATAGATAAGCAATATAAGGTAGTGCAATAAATTAAAATACGACAGGATATGCAACATGGCAGGAACAATAATATAAGTTCCATACTAAACAAGGACAACACTCAGGCAAGCATAATATACAAACAACAATATAATCACCCGACATAGTATTAAGCAATCAAACAAACAAGCATTGCGGGACGGATCATAGCAAGGGGTTAGCTTGCCTTCGACGATCGACGCCATTTGGCTTGGAGGTTACGGGCACGTCGCGGGGTAGGGTTTCGATTCGCCGGTACCGCGGAATACCTATACACGCATATGCGGGTGCTGAGTATACAAACATGTTACAAAAATATAAAGCCTATACTGCCGGATAGAGCTCTTAAAACTAGGAATTTACAAATTTGAATCACTGAAAACGGACTTACGGTTCAAAAGATACGGAGGTTCGAAAAATCTGTCCAGCAGGAAAAGAAAAAACAGATCCGCGAAAAAAAACTTCACGGGCCGCTGCTGGGCCGCTACTGCGCTGCACTGGCTGGGCTGGTTGCGCAGTTCGCCGAGAATCCGTCTTCGGTTCAGGGAGGCGTAAAGCGCTGGAACGCGCTTTCACTTAACCAGACAGGTGGGGCCGGGCCAGGCCGGGACCCGCTTGTCGGTGGTTGGTGGCGTCACGCTGGCGTTGGCCTTCTCCCCGCGTCGAAGACGCATGGGAGGGCGCCCGATGTGGCCCGGGCCGGCTCGGCCGCCGGCCGCCGCCGCTGCTCTGGTACCAGCCGCCGACCGCCGGGATGCGGGAGGGAGCCGCCCCGTCGGGCCGCCATCAGAGGAGGGCCAGGGAAGGGGAAGAGTGGCCACCGGCGCCCGGTCCCAGAGCTCGGGCTGGGAGCCCGCCGCCGACGGGGAGAGGACGGCGCCGAGGCTACGGTGCATCACTTCTCCAACGGTCTTGTCCAGGAGATAGGGAAGATCAAGGGGAGCACGTCCACGGTGTTAATCGAGGGATGGCCCGGTGGGGAGCTCACCGTGGTCCGGGGACCGACGGCGACGTCCACGGCCGAAACGGAGCAGGGCTCCACCATCCCGCAACTAAAAGGGCAGAGGGCTCGAGGGGGGGGAAGAGTGAGGTGCTCGGGCGCGAGGGAGCTCGGAGGTGGCCTCTTATAGGCAGGGGAGGGAGAAGTAGGTGGTGGCCGGTTTTGCCATTAACGGCGCAGAGAGGTCACAGATGACGTCCTCCGCCCACAGGAGAGGGATAAGGAGGGGATAAGAACGAGCTCAGAGCTCACCAGGTCGGGGGCAACCATCTACAGGAGGGGGCGGGTCGGAGGAACAGGGGAGAAGCCAGGCAAGCAGTGCCCTGGCCATGCCGGCCGTGCGCGCTCTGGCGCCGGCCACGCCACGAGTGGCATGGGCGCGTTCCCGACAAACCAGGGCTCCAAACAGAAAACGATCTTCACTACAGGGTTCAAAACAACGAGGACAACACATACAAACAAGAATCACTCACATACCCAACACTTTGCAGACTAAGATTTTCAGAAAAGCATAAACACCGAAGGTGTTCGATGAAATGTTCATGGTCTTGCACCACTCCGTAAAATCCCCAAAAATTAGGCATGGTTTGCTTTGGTCAGGGGAGAGTGTCTATGGAGTATGAGGTCAATTGGGTACTGGGAAATTGGTTTTTCACATGATGTCCAAAAATGGGCATAATGGCATGGTCATGGCAATTCATTTTCCACCCTTCACCTTGGGGTGATCTTCTGGATTTGAGTGTCTAGGGTCCACGTGGTCAAGGTGACCAAGTCTCATTGTCATAGGTTTTGTCTAAATATAGGTTTGCTTGAAGATCTTAAAAAGGCATGAAAATGGCCTTACAAGGAAGTACCTCAAAAGTTGCTCAAATGAAGTTGGGCCAATGGAGTGAAATGATCAGGAGGTCAAATCATGCACCTCACCAAAATTGCAGAATTTTTGGATGAGTGGAAGGTGTCTAGACCATTTCTGGATTGAAAATGGCATAATGGAGAATATGGATAAACTTGGAAATATTGCATTGGAGTATGCAATATTTTTGGATGGATTGCCCTTGTATGAGGAGGGGAGTCTCTGGTACTTTTGGTGGAATTTTTCCAGCTTTGGAAACAGGCTTTTCTTTGGTAGGTGGAGTAAAGGGTTTTAGGGGTTCGATAATCAGGGCTAGGGTTTTCGAGAGAAAACCTAAGCACAAAAATTCTCACGGGTGCTGGAGTGGTTCGGGGACACCGGGGAAATTTTGAGAGAGCAATTCCCAAGTCAAATCATTCTCAAAAGTTTTGGAGGAACACTTAGAAAAAAAAAATTCAGGTGTCGGAAAACACCACTAAATTAGGGATGAAATCCTGGGGTGTTACAGACCTTCCCCCCCTTAAAAAGAATCTCGTCCCGAGATTCGGAGACTAATAGAGATTCCCGGGGTTATACAAGATATTCCTTGTATGGTTTAATCTACCCCTATATTTAAAATATTAAAACCCTTTTCTACAAAACATTAGAGCTTATCATCCAAACGATTAACTCTCTCAGCACGATATTTCTAGAACAACCATTATCAAGGCGTGATACTGTTGTCCCACTTAATGCATTCTAAGGATGGCATGGCAGTGGCTCACTCAATCAGCATAGGATCTACTAGCATGTTTATTAAATTAAATCTAAGGTTTTTGCTCAACCAGATACAAACATGGCAAGACCAAACAAGATCTACACACCGATCACCAACCAACAACCAAATTTTGCAAAACCAGCAGATTAGGGACATGCCAATCATATCCCCTATCTAGGGTTTTTATTTTAGAAAGGCTGTATATACATTTTCATGTATACACAGGTTTGAAAAGTGACAGGGTTTCTTTCTAAAGAAAATATCCGTGTCGCCCATAATTGGCTCACAGATACCGTGGGGGTAGGGCCATCCCCAAAATCATTTTGGCAAAATTTCCCTACGAATAGAGGAGAGACGAGGGACTGATCTGTTGGGAAAAGGGTAGAAGCACACAGAGGGTCATCTTCTTGCTCGCAGACATATGGGTCCGGGGTCCACCTGTCAGTCTCCTTCTTCCTTTCTATCTTCTTCTTCCTCGCAGCATCCTCCCTCGTACCTGGCTGACTCTGAGTGCGCGAAGCACTCCTCTATGGCACTGCTGCGTGTGCGGTCCATCGGCGCAGCGGCCATCACGGCTTTGGGTGCCTTGATGCTCTCGCGCCAACTTGGTCGAGCATTGCGCGGGATTCCACTCTCTTCCCGCGCGGGACGGAGCTGTGCGTGGCATCCGAGCTCCGGGGCTATAAATTGCGGCTGCTGCGATTCTCTTCTTTAACGCAACCATGAACTTCTTCTCTCAATTCCTTTGTGATTTCACTCACGGTCCGGAGCGAGCTGGCTTCTTCGAGCACCTGTTCTGCGTGTTGTGGCTGGGGCTGACCATCAGAGGGCTGCTGGTGATTCTGCTCACGGCGGCGGTCTGGTTAGCCTGCCACCTGCACGATTGGTGGTATGGTGTTGTCGGGGGTGCTGCGGCGGCGGTGGATGAGTTTCTGGTGGCTCCGGTGAGAGACTGGCGGGCGCTCCCGGTGGCTGCTGCGGCTGCTCCTCGGGTGGGGGACGAGCTGGCGGGGCCGGCTGCGGGCGAGCAGGTGGTGCTGCCGCAGGTGGCGGATGCAGTGGTTCCTTCGGCTGGAGGGCAGCTGTCGGCTCATGCCATCCGTCGTCGTTGTCGTGCGGCTCGCGGTGAATCAGGCTCATCTTCAGGTGATGCCACTGAGCGCGAGAGGGAGTAGGATTTTTCCTGGGGTGCTCGCCTGTATCTGTACTGAGGTAGTGGGTAGTGTTGGAGGCTGGGGTAGCACTTGTATCCTCTGTTTCTGAAATTTCCCTTATGTACTGAACTCTGTTGATGCATCAAGCTTGTCTTCACTGCTGATTTAGATCCAGACTTGCATTCCTGAGATCTTCCCTGAGCTGTCACAGATCTGTTCTTGCAGCAGAGAGAATTGCAGAGGCACTATCACACAGATAGTAGAACTTGCTATTCGGGGAAATTATCATTTTAGAAAGTAGTGCTTCATTTTATGGCCCGAAAAACTTGAAGCAACATGGGACAATCATGCCAGACAACAAGTACACAACGGCTACTAAACACTTGACACAACACAAACACACACAAGCAAGCATAGCAATTACAACCATTCTCACAAACTCTCAGCTACAACTCATAAGCGCCACTCCGGCTAATCTAAACAGATCTTACTCCGCTTGACGGCCCCTCACAGATGGTGGAGTGCGACCGAGCCGAAGAGTGGTGTCCACGTCCCCTTCCTCCGCAAGGTCGGAGGACACAGGAACACCTTCGAGGATCGGAACCTGCTCGGGGATTCGTCGGGATGGGCCGGAATTTGGAAGTGGAGGTCTGCCACTTCGAGCATGCCTACGGGAGAGTGGAGGTGTGCTTTCCCCTAGGTATTGGTGTAGGCGGGCACGGCTGAGGTTCCTCCTTGTGGTCACGAGCTCCTCCATCAAGAGGTTGTTGAGGTTCGTCATTGCGATGGCGTAAGCAACTTGGTTGATTAGTGCTGGGTCAGGCTCCTCCGTGACGTCGGCTTGAATCATCTCTCCACGGGGTTGTGGTCTGGCCGGAAGGTAGTAGAACTCCCGAGTTTCAGCTAGCAGGGGTTCGGAGGACCAAAGACGAACGAGGCATTCCCAGGCTGCTACCTGGATGGCTAGCCCCAGAGTGGGCATGCGGCCTCCTTGATTAGGTAGGGCTGATTCGTGCCCCGGGGACACGGACTGATCCTCACGTCAGCCCGGAATTCATCTCCGGACGACGAGAGTGAGCTCTGGAACACCACATACACTGGGCGAGCGGAGCTACCAAGGATATGGTTGACGGCCCTCCAGAGAAGCAATCGAAAGCTCGAATGCTCCTCGGCGGTGGTTTCCAAGATGGCATTAAGGGTCGCCATCGGATTTTTTTTTTTTTTTTTTTTTGGGTCACTAGCTTTCCTTGGAGGGGATAAGGATGCGAGGTTCCTCTATGGGATTCTACTCTAAAGGAGTTGGGTTGCCAGAGAGCTGGCGAGGGTGGGTTATAAAGCAACTAGGACTGGGTTTCGGGTTCACTGGGTAAGGTCGGCTTCTTCTCATGGAAGAAACCGGCTCGTCTGGTTGGGGAAGATTGGGACAGGTTCTACTGCAACCATCCTGTTGACCGACACGAGCCATGCCGGTTGGCGGAGATGGGTTAAATCCATCGGGTCATTGTCGGGCAAAAGTAAGGCGGGGCTTCCATGCTAGGGTAGTCTACAGCCAGCCTGGCGCTCTGATACCATGCCCTGTGGCACCCCCCTCTGACACATATCGCCAGAGAGGTGGTCGCCCCGTGCGCCAGCCCAGGATATCTGGACGCACGTTACGACAATGCAACATAGCGAAAATATCATTACACAATCAGGCCCAGAGGGCTACAAATGGTTTACAAGGCCATCAAGGCATGACAAAATGTCAAGCCAAGCAGGGCTCAGAACAGAGTTTAACTGGCAGCGGAAGACGACTAAGGCAACGGCTTGGAGCGGCTCCACTCCACAGGCATCTGGCTGGGCTACTGATCCTAGCACGCTCTTGCTCCATCTCCTTGCTGTGGTAGAAGATGACTCCTCGCCCATATCTGGCCACAATCACAAGGCCCGTGAGTACATTATTATGCACTCAGCAAGTATTGCCCCTCACTACAAACAATCCAGCAATCATGCAACAGATATACACTGTAAATAAAATCCTACAACATGGCAAGTGTACTCTAGATACAAGGCATAAAAGTAGCATGGCATTGACAACCAAACATGTCATAAGCAAGCAACAGGGGTATCACCAGTACAGAGTCCAAGCCAGGTGGGGTTGGATCGTGTACCGGCAATCATACAACGAGCTTACCTGTGACGAGTAGACGGGTGTAACAGTTGGTACCAAATCTTATAACTACTCCTGTCAACACAATCAGGCTTCCAAGCCTCTAGCCAATTCTGGCTATCAATCTAGCCAACTCTGGCTATCTCCCGGGGCATGCACGGTTGATGTTGGCTCTGGCCTAACTATAGGCTTCCAACGCATCACACCGCCATCCCATTCACCTCACAGTAACATTCCCTGCAGCATCTTATTGTTCATTTAGTGAATTCAGGTTGTTCACTTTCTTTCAAACAATACTTACGTTTAACCTCCGGACTCGACAAAGGACAAATAGTGTGATCGACACTGAACTGTTCCATAACCTAGGAACAAGGCTAGCTGCTAGATGACACACTCTCGAGAGGTTGCAGTGACCACCCATCTAGATGCACCTTACTCAGCCGGCACTTTAGGACATCATCCTTAAGTCAAACTCAGCAAGATACACATACATAACCGTTCACGCTACCCAGACACTCCCTGTATAGCTACCAGCATAACTCTATGCCTTATGACGAAGTGAATCCGGCACGTCCCCAACGGATGAGCAACGCCTAGCTCCGGAACCTTCACAAGACTAGCCCCGACCACAACTATGCAGTATCCGACTAGACTTGCCAAGTGGGTAGCATCAAAGGAGGCTTGATAGGTTACATAGGTTACGGCCTTTCCATTTGGGGCGACAGTGGTAGTGCGTTCGATGTTCAGATTGATGGCACTATGGACTGACCCTATCGAAGTTTGGAGGGGTGTTTCATTAATCAAGTTCCATCATTCACACATATCCAAGCAACAAAGGATTAGTCCAACACAACAACCACAATAATAATATATCATCAAGCAACAAAATATTATCAACACAATATTTCAAGCAATAGATAGTTTGCATCAACCGGGCGACTGTGGCGGAGATGCCTCCGGCCGGTTGCCAGCCTCAGGTTGACAAAGAAAATAAAACAACACATTCAGCCGGGCGAGGGCGGAGATGTCTCCGGCCAGTAGCAGCCACGGGTTGAGTAAGAAAATAAAATAAAACGATTGGTTAGCGTCAACCGGGCGACTATCGTGGCGAGTCCGCCAACAAGCGTCATCACAGATCAACTGGTTGATTAGCGTCGACCGGGTGACTATCGTGGCGAGTCCGCCAACAAGCGTCATCACAGATCAACTGGTGGATTATAACATAGGGTTTCAAATACATGACTGTGGCGGGCAACCCGGCCGGTGTCACCATAAAAGAATAACCGAAAAGCACTCATAAGAAAGAGAGAGCATCCATTCCACTCGAGGGTTACCCCGACGTGGTGTCAGCAATCTCGGCAAAAAGAACCAGAAAGTCAGCTCCCAGCGTCGCAGTCCGGATGGTCTATGCCAACCATATTTGACGGAGGGACAAGGCAAATAACTCTTTTGGCGAATGCCCCCAACCCCGAGGATCATAAGACGACATTCGTCCGCTCCTCACCTCGGTGAAGAGGAAAAGAACCAAACAAAGCCCCGCAAGCGCGAGACGCACAATTGTAATAATTTCCCCCATTCCTTTGACTTGAGGCGGGAGACCCGGCCATTGTCTCGGGAATGTGAGTGTTGCACAGATAAGCAATATAAGGTAGTGCAATAAATTAAAATACGACAGGATATGCAACATGGCAGGAACAATAATATAAGTTCCATACTAAACAAGGACAACACTCAGGCAAGCATAATATACAAACAACAATATAATCACCCGACATAGTATTAAGCAATCAAACAAACAAGCATTGCGGGACGGATCATAGCAAGGGGTTAGCTTGCCTTCGACGATCGACGCCATTTGGCTTGGAGGTTACGGGCACGTCGTGGGGTAGGGTTTCGATTCGCCGGTACCGCGGAATACCTATACACGCATATGCGGGTGCTGAGCATACAAACATGTTACAAAAATATAAAGCCTATACTGCCGGATAGAGCTCTTAAAACTAGGAATTTACAAATTTGAATCACTGAAAACGGACTTACGGTTCAAAAGATACGGAGGTTCGAAAAATCTGTCCAGCAGGAAAAGAAAAAACAGATCCGCGAAAAAAAACTTCACGGGCCGCTGCTGGGCCGCTACTGCGCTGCACTGGCTGGGCTGGTTGCGCAGTTCGCCGAGAATCCGTCTTCGGTTCAGGGAGGCGTTAAAGCGCTGGAACGCGCTTTCACTTAACCAGACAGGTGGGGCCGGGCCAGGCCGGGACCCGCTTGTCGGTGGTTGGTGGCGTCACGCTGGCGTTGGCCTTCTCCCCGCGTCGAAGACGCATGGGAGGGCGCCCGATGTGGCCCGGGCCGGCTCGGCCGCCGGCCGCCGCCGCTGCTCTGGTACCAGCCGTCGACCGCCGGGATGCGGGAGGGAGCCGCCCGTCGGGCCGCCATCAGAGGAGGGCCAGGGAAGGGGAAGAGTGGCCACCGGCGCCCGGTCCCAGAGCTCGGGCTGGGAGCCCGCCGCCGACGGGGAGAGGACGGCGCCGAGGCTACGGTGCATCACTTCTCCAACGGTCTTGTCCAGGAGATAGGGAAGATCAAGGGGAGCACGTCCACGGTGTTAATCGAGGGATGGCCCGGTGGGGAGCTCACCGTGGTCCGGGGACCGACGGCGACGTCCACGGCCGAAACGGAGCAGGGCTCCGCCATCCCGCAACTAAAAGGGCAGAGGGCTCGAGGGGGGGGGGGGAAGAGTGAGGTGCTCGGGCGTGAGGGAGCTCGGAGGTGGCCTCTTATAGGCAGGGGAGGGAGAAGTAGGTGGTGGCCGGTTTTGCCATTAACGGCGCAGAGAGGTCACGGATGACGTCCTCCGCCCACAGGAGAGGGATAAGGAGGGGATAAGAACGAGCTCAGAGCTCACCAGGTCGGGGGCAACCATCTACAGGAGGGGGCGGGTCGGAGGAACAGGGGAGAAGCCAGGCAAGCAGTGCCCTGGCCATGCCGGCCGTGCGCGCTCTGGCGCCGGCCACGCCACGAGTGGCATGGGCGCGTTCCCGACAAACCAGGGCTCCAAACAGAAAACGATCTTCACTACAGGGTTCAAAACAACGAGGACAACACATACAAACAAGAATCACTCACATACCCAACACTTTGCAGACTAAGATTTTCAGAAAAGCATAAACACCGAAGGTGTTCGATGAAATGTTCATGGTCTTGCACCACTCCGTAAAATCCCCAAAAATTAGGCATGGTTTGCTTTGGTCAGGGGAGAGTGTCTATGGAGTATGAGGTCAATTGGGTACTGGGAAATTGGTTTTTCACATGATGTCCAAAAATGGGCATAATGGCATGGTCATGGCAATTCATTTTCCACCCTTCACCTTGGGGTGATCTTCTGGATTTGAGTGTCTAGGGTCCACGTGGTCAAGGTGACCAAGTCTCATTGTCATAGGTTTTGTCTAAATATAGGTTTGCTTGAAGATCTTAAAAAGGCATGAAAATGGCCTTACAAAGGAAGTACCTCAAAAGTTGCTCAAATGAAGTTGGGCCAATGGAGTGAAATGATCAGGAGGTCAAATCATGCACCTCACCAAAATTGCAGAATTTTTGGATGAGTGGAAGGTGTCTAGACCATTTCTGGATTGAAAATGGCATAATGGAGAATATGGATAAACTTGGAAATATTGCATTGGAGTATGCAATATTTTTGGATGGATTGCCCTTGTATGAGGAGGGGAGTCTCTGGTACTTTTGGTGGAATTTTTCCAGCTTTGGAAACAGGCTTTTCTTTGGTAGGTGGAGTAAAGGGTTTTAGGGGTTCGATAATAAGGGCTAGGGTTTTCGAGAGAAAACCTAAGCACAAAAATTCTCACGGGTGCTGGAGTGGTTCGGGGACACCGGGGAAATTT
This sequence comes from Puccinellia tenuiflora, assembly GCA_012064385.1. Taxonomy (NCBI): domain Eukaryota; kingdom Viridiplantae; phylum Streptophyta; class Magnoliopsida; order Poales; family Poaceae; genus Puccinellia; species Puccinellia tenuiflora. Next base: position 92,873 of record QRDG01001411.1, read on the forward strand.
TGAGAGAGCAATTCCCAAGTCAAATCATTCTCAAAAGTTTTGGAGGAACACTTAGAAAAAAAATTCAGGTGTCGGAAAACACCACTAAAATTAGGGATGAAATCCTGGGGTGTTACAGGCGGCTCCTGTTCCAAGTGCTGAGCCTACCCTGAAGACTCCTGCTGCGCCCACTCCTTCCAGAGCTGTCCCTGGAGACGCTCAGAAACAAGCAGAACTTGCTAAGCATATGAAGAGTCCCAGGGGTACTGGATTTCAAACGAAGAGAGTCGCCACCAAGCCTCCATTGAAGCCGGCTCCTTCCTCCGCTGCTCAAGCACAAGGCAAATCTCCTGCTAAGAAGGACTCCTCGACTCCTGCTGTTCAAGCAAAGGATAAGTCACCTGCTGAGAAGGACTCCTCGACTCTGGCGAAGGAGTCAGCTCCTCTAGAAGACAACCCTTTGAATGACTTTTGAGTGCTATGTAATGCTGTGTTACTATTGAGACTTTGTAATTATGCACTACTGGTATTTTTAAACTTTGTAGCTTATTAGCTATTTTGAATGATGCACTACTGGTGCTTTAAACAATTGAGCTTGTTTATCTATTTAAAATTTGTGCCAATCGGCTTGGTTCTTATAACCCGTCTAGTTTTTCACTGATGAATAAGTAGGCCCTGCATGACTTCTCTTACAGTTTATGCTGACAGGTTCTTAACTCATATGTTTCTTAGGATCCATAAGAGAGAGAAACAAGTCATGCCTGTAGATAAATCATATTGTGCAGGATGCATCTGACTTACCAGCGAGAAAACTAGGAAAATTTGGCTACTGTGCCGGGTCCAAGAGTTTAAGCTTAACTTTTTTCACTGAAAAGCAAGCCCCCAAGAACCTGATGATCAAAATTTAAAGAACAAAGCGCACTCACTGGGTGACTCGACTAAAGAACTCATGTTCACAAAAGCCGGCTTTATTTCATTTGATCATAATAATTCGATTACATCTAGGCATGGCTCACTGGGCTCATTGCCTTTCAACTCATGAATCTATTACAACTTAGGTATAATATGGGCGTAGCTGAGCTATGTTCCAAGGCCTCTTTGCCTCTGCATAAGGATCTAGAGTATGAGCTGTATCAGCTCCTTTGCCTACACTTGCCGGCTCTCGCACATCCATTAGATAGTACGATCCGTTGTTCAGATTCTTGCTTATGATGAACGGTCCTTCCCATGGTGGAGATAACTTGTGCATCCCTTCCTTATTCTGGACAAGGCGAAGCACTAAGTCTCCTTCCTGGAAAGTCCGGGTCTTGACTCTGCGTGCGTGATATCGCCGCAGGTCCTGCTGATATACTGCTGATCCCTCAAGGGCTAACTCCCTTGCTTCCTCAAGTGCATCGACCGAGTCCTGGCGGGCGAGTTCGTTTTTTGTCTCAACATAATTGGCGACTCGTGGCGAGTCATGCAACAAGTCGCTTGGCAAGACAGCTTCTGCTCCATACACCATGAAGAAAGGTGTGAAGCCAGTAGATCTGTTAGGAGTCGTCCTGATACTCCAAAGTACTGCTGGTAACTCCTCAACCCAAGACCCGGCGGCTCTTAGCAAAGGGACTCGGAGCCGAGGCTTAATTCCCTTCAACAACTCCTGATTTGCCCTCTCTGCTTGTCCATTGGACTGTGGATGTGCCACTGAGGCTAGGTCGAGTCTGATATTGTTCTCACCACAAAATTTGGCCATCTCCCCAACTGATAAGTTGGTACCATTGTCTGTGATGATGCTATGAGGGTATCCAAATCGGGTTGCTATTTTCTTGAAGAATCTCACAGCTGATGCACCGTCGACTCTGCTGACGGGTTCCACCTCCACCCATTTGGTGAACTTGTCAACTGCTACTAGCAGATGGGTCTTCTGACAAGGCGACTTTGAGAAAGGGCCCACCATGTCGAGTCCCCAAACTGCAAATGGCCAAGTGATAGGGATGGTTCTGAGTTCCTGAGCTGGCACGTGGTCTTGCCTTGCGTACCTTTGACATCCATCACAGACTCGAACTATCCTCTCTGCATCTAAATGTGCTGTCAACCAAAAGAACCCGTGTCTAAAAGCTTTTGACACCAAGGATCTAGTGGATGCATGATGACCACAATCTCCTGCGTGAATCTCTTGCAGTATTTGCTTGCCCTCTTCTGGAGACACACATCTCTGGTAGACTCCAGTAACGCTTCTTCTATATAACTCGCCATCAATGACTGTGTAGGACTTGCATCGTCTGATGAGTTGTTTTCGCTTGACTTCATCCTTTGGGAGTTCACCCCGCAGGAGATATGCTAGGTAGGGCTCTGTCCATGTTGGGATTGCTCGTACTGCTGCAACAAGTGCCGACTCTGGGTCTGGAAAAGCTAACTCCTCCTCTGTGGGCAGCTTGACTGAAGGATGATGAAGCTCGTCCAAAAACACATTTGGTGGTACTTTCTCTCGACGAGAGCCGAGTCGTGATAACGCATCAGCAGCCTCGTTCTTGCGCCTGTCAATATGCTCCACTTGATAACCAGAAAAGAACCCGGCTATCTGTTCGACTGCTCTTCTATAAGCCGCCATGTTTGCATCCTTCGAGTCCCAAGTTCCAGACACCTGCTGGGCTACGAGATCCGAGTCTCCAAAGCACCTGATACGCTTGATGTTCATCTCCTTGGCCAAACGCAGGCCATGTAGCAAAGCCTCATACTCTGCCATGTTGTTGGTGCAATCAAAGTGTAACTGAAGGACATATGCTAACTTATCTCCTTTAGGTGAGGTTAACACCACGCCGGCTCCTGAGCCTTCCAACTGTCTGGACCCATCAAAGTGCATTGTCCAATACTTGGTGCAAGGGGTGCTTGGTGAAGATGTAAAATCTGTCCAATCATTGACAAAATCAACCAAAGCTTGAGATTTGATCGCTGTCCTTGGCTCATATGTAATATGATAAGGACCCAACTCAATTGCCCACTTGGCGACTCGTCCTGTTGCTTCTCTGTTGCGTATAATATCTGCCAGCGGTGCTGAACTCACCACCTTAATTGGATGCTCTTGGAAATAATGCTTGAGCTTTCTACTTGCAAGAAAAACTCCATAAACTAGTTTCTGCCACTGTGGGTACCTTTGCTTTGACTCTGTGAGGACTTCACTGATGTAGTAGACAGGTCTCTGCACTGGGTACTCCTTTCCTTCCTCTGCACGTTCCACAACTACTACTGCACTGACAACTCTCTCGTTGGCAGCTACATATAATAACATGGGCTCCTTATCTGTAGGAGCTGCAAGCATTGGTGCTGTTGATAAAGTTTTCTTCAACTCCTCAAAAGCACGGTCAGCTTCTTCATCCCATAGGAATTTGTCTGACTTCTTCAGGAGTCGGTAGAGAGGACCCGCCTTCTCCCCGAGTCTGGAAATAAACCTGCTCAGAGCTGCCACACATCCAGTAAGCTTTTGAACGTCCTTCAGACAAGTCGGCTTCTACAAGTTATGGATAGCCTTGATTTTCTCTGGATTTGCCTCAATGCCTCTCTCTGAAACGATGAAGCCTAGGAGTTTGCCAGCAGGGACTCCAAAAACACACTTGGTCGGGTTGAGCTTCATCTTATACTTGCGTAGGTTCTAAAATGTTTCTGTCAGGTCTGCTATCAGAGAGTCGGCTTTCTGAGACTTGACAACTACATCATCCACATAAGCATGAATATTCCTTCCAATCTGTTTCTTGAAACAATTCTGAATACATCTCTGATATGTAGCTCCTGCATTCTTGAGTCCAAAGGGCATTGTTGTGTAACAAAATGCTCCAAAGGGCGTGATGAAGGACGTCTTCAGCTCATCCTCTATGTTGAGTCTGATCTGATGGTACCCTGAATATGCATCCAAGAAACAAAGCAACTCTGACCCCGCTGTGGAGTCGATGATCTGGTCTATGCGAGGTAGTGCAAACGGGTCCTTAGGGCAATGCTTGTTCAGGCCCGTGAAGTCGATGCACATCCGCAACTCTCCTGTCTTCTTTGGTACCAACACTGGATTGGCCACCCACTCTGGGTGAAAAACCTCCTTGATGAACTCGGCTGCGAGGAGCCGAGCCACCTCTTCTCCTATGGCTTTCCTCCTGTCATCATGAAACTTGCGCAGACCCTGCTTAACTGGTCTTGCATTAGGATTAACATGTAAGCTGTGCTCGGCGAGTTCTCTCGGGACTCCTGGCATGTCAGATGGCTTCCATGCAAAGACGTCCCGGTTCTCACGGATGAACTCGACGAGCGCGCTTTCCTATTTATCAGAGAGGTGTGCCCCAATGGTGAACTGCTTGGAAGAGTCACCAGGGGTGAAGTCGACTTGCTTTGTGTCCTGAGCTGACTTGAATTTCATCTTCTCCTCTGTGGCCGGCTTCTTAAGGACCGAGTTGTCCTCCGGGTCCACGTTTGCTTTGTAAAACTTCAGCTCCTCTTGAGCACAAGCTGTTTCAGCCATAGCTGCATCACCTAACTCGCACTCCAATGCCATCTGTCTGCTGCCATTAACTGTGATGACTCCTGCTGGACCTGGCATCTTGAGCTTCAAGTACACATAACATGGCCTGGCCATAAACTTAAAATATGCAGGTCGACCAAAAAGAGCATGATATGGGCTCTTAAGGTCCACTAACTCAAATTAGCTGTCTATCTTGCAGCTGCATCCTCTTGAATGTGTCATAATATAAGATGTTGATACTGCTTCCACCATCCATAAGCACTTTGTTTAATGTATAGCCCCCAACTTGAGGTGCTACCACCAAGGCCAACTGCCCTGGCTCGTCGACTCTTGGAGGATGATCTGCCCGACTCCATGTGATGGTTTGCTCTGACCACCTGAGCCATTGTGGAAGGGCCGGCTCTACTGCATTAACTGCTCTGACTTTCAACTTCTTGGAACGCTTGGACGTACTAGTTGTGAAGACATGGTAGCTGCCATGACTCGGGTTGTGCTGCCGAGTTGTGACATAATACTGACCATTACCATCATTGAGCTGCTTCGGGTTCTGCTGGAACCCGCCCTGCTGGTGACCTCCTCCTTGAGGTTGGTTTGGGTTATTGCCGGCTCCTCCACCGTTATTGCCGGGTCCTCCGGCTCCATTGTTTCCTCTATATCCACCATTGTTGTTACCTCCTCCTGGCCCTTGGAACCTGGCGCGCTGCAAATCTACGCACTGTCCCAAGGTATGACCGCATCTACCGTTCTTGGCGTGTTTAGGGCATGGAATTCTCAAGACCTCCTCCGTGCTTGGAGTGCGGCCTTGGTATCCACCAGAATTATTATCCTTGCGTCTGACTCCAGTGTTTGTGTTGGCTACTAGGTCAGAGTTGTCTCCATATGGCCTCTTGCCACCTCCCTGATTCTGGTTCTGATTCTGGTTCTGATTCTGTCCATTGCCACCTTGTCCTTTAGCCCCTTCCTCCTGATCCTTTGTTTTGTCTGTGGCAGCGTGCTTATTAGCACCTGCCATGATCTCACCAATCGTAAGGGGAATACCTTGATTCAGGCTCTCCTTCATACGACCTAGCTTCCAACTCAAAGGATTGTAACTGCAATTTCTCTCCATCGCCATTAACACTGAAACTGGCGGGAGTCCTTGTGAGGAGTTAATGATCTCTGAGACTCGCTTCATCCAGTGCCTTGCTGACTCGCCCTTCCTCTGGACACACCGCTCTAGGTCCTCGATGGTGCTGAGTTTCTTGCATGTGCCTTGGAAATTCTGAATAAAAGCCGCCTTCAATTGCTCCCAAGAGTTTATTGACCTAGGAGGCAAGTTGCGCATCCACACCTTGGCTGCTCCCTCCATCATAAGATACATGAACTTGACACACAGATTACCTGTGGCATTGCGAATACTCATCGCCATCTCGTACGTACCCAACCAAGAGGTCGGGTCCATGTTTGGCTCATAGTTTGGAACCTTGCGCGGCTCCTTGAAACTGCTAGGGAAGGACTCGGATCTGATGGCATCGGACAAACACTCTGGTCCTGTTAATGCTGGGGAAGCACCAGGAGAAGTCACCTCCTCGTGGACCCGGGTTGGCTGAGGCGGGTTGACTGCACCCACTATCGCTCTGTCCCTCTCTGCCTCCCGAGCTCTTGCTGCTTCTCTCTCTCGTCGTTGCCTTGCTTCATCAACCACTAGCTGAGCTTGTGAAGCAGTTGGTATGTTTGCACGATTCCTCGCTAGTTCACGACGCCTTGCACTCGTAGAGTTTGCCGGGTTGGACTCGCCGTGCCGACTCCTCGTACCTGAGTTAAAGGGTGTTGAGTGTAGCCTACTTGCATCTGGAAAGGTTGGATACAAAGCTTGCTGAGTCAAAGCTGTTTTCAGTAACTCGATAGCCTCACGAGTCTCCTGTCCTGCTGGTCCCTCTGGTACCACAATATTCTCCAATCTCAGAGTCGCCGCATGAACGTTGTCCATAGGATTAGAATAATGTCCCTCTGGAGTATGAAATCTGTTAGGCTGTGACCCTAAGCCACCAGATGCTCCTCCTCCGACTCCTCCTTCAGGCGGTGGTCCGTTGGCACGGCTGCCTCCCGATCCTTCTGGGGGTGGTGGTGGTGGTGGTGGTGGTGGTGGTGCTCCTCCGGCTCCTCCTGCGGCGCCTCCTGCTGCCGCTGAGCCTCCTAGTCCGGCTCCTCTGCCTGGACCATTGGGTGTGGTGAATAGATTGGTTGTATTGATGTGGACTCCATCATGCAAGCGACTCCTGGCTCGGCGATGCTGAATTGAAGTAAGCTCCTCGCGGCGCCTCCGCACGACCTGAGCTTCATCTTGGACTCGGGCCTGCTCTGCAGCTAGTCTACGGTTTGCCTCTGTGATATCAGCTAGTTGCTTCTCCAACGCAGCACGAGCGTTGGTTAACTCGGCCGCCCTCTCTGCGGCATTACTTGCATTAATCTCCTTTGTCAATAGAGTTGGATCAAACTGACTCCCTGTATTTCCAGACATGTAGACTCCCACAACACGAGTGCGTACTGGCGACTCCTCATAATCCTCTTCCTCTATCCCGTACCCAAGTCGATCTTCAAACAAGGGTAGGATGGACTCTGAATCTGCATCATAATCTGAATCTGACTCTTGCATCACATCTGGTTCCTCAGCTAGGGGTCCCTCAGACTCGGCGATGATGCCGACCTCTGAAGTTCCGACCGACTCCTCACCGTCGGACTCGACGATAACAGTTGGCTCTGGTACCGACTCCGCCGAGTTCTCGCGAAGACCCGACGCGCACACCATCCCGACGAACACGTTGATTCCTCCAAAGACAAACTGGTAGCCTTCGTCGAATTCGTTCATCTCCGAAGTCCAGCCTGAGTCATCGATCTCTGTTTCTCCATGCTCATCAGTGTAGACCCGCCCGATGGCGAGTTTCTCCATAGCTCGACGAGCAGCTCCAACGATCTCAACTCCTTTCGTCACCGTAGGCCCCACGGTGGGCGCCAACTGTCGTGGGGTTGTCACGGCAAGTTCTTCCTCAGAGAAGATGAGTTCTGGGGCCATTGATGACTGAAGTACGCTGGAACGGTTAATCTCGCCTAGGAACAAGGATTTACCCAGGTTCGGCCCCTCTGATTCGAGGTAAAGACCTACTTCCTGCTTCTATGTTATTGCTCTTGATATATCTCGATTACAAGGACCCGACTCCCACAACTTAGGAGCCGGCGACTTCTCTCTGGTGGCTAGGGTTTATCTATCGGTTGAAGCTTATCTCTACTGGTTGGACTTATCGTTCTAAGGTCCAGGACCCCGCTTATAAAGGCTGCCGGGTCTCTGGACTTACAATTTACACCGAGTCACACTAGAACACGGAGTCCTACTCTACGTCTTGGTCTTCCAAGTTTAGACTCCGGGTTGTACTTGGACTCCTTCCGGACGGGTCCTTTCTTCATCATGGGCCTTGGTCGGCTTGTCTCCAGCCCAGCCCATGTGACTTGATACGTGACTCGGCTTTGGCCTTCTTGGTCTTGGCGGGTCTACTTTCCGGGTCCATGGGCCTACCTATAAAGTATCCCCCCATCACATACCCAAGCCGATCTTCAAACAAGGGCAGGATGGACTCTGAATCTGCATCATAATCTGAATCTGACTCTTGCATCACCTCTGGTTCCTCAGCTAGGGGTTCCTCAGACTCGGCGATGATGCCGACCTCTGAAGTTCCGACCGACTCCTCGCCGTCGGACTCGACGATAACAGTTGGCTCTGGTACCGACTCCGCCGAGTTCTCGCGAAGACCCGACGCGCACACCATCCCGACGAACACGTTGATTCCTCCAAAGACAAGCTGGTAGCCTTCGTCGACTTCATTCATCTTCGAAGTCCAGCCTGAGTCATCGATCTCTGTTTCTCCATGCTCATCAGTGTAGACCCGCCCGATGGCGAGTTTCTCCATAGCTCGACGAGCAGCTCCAACGATCTCAACTCCTTTCGTCACCGTAGGCCCCACGGTGGGCGCCAACTGTCGTGGGGTTGTCACGGCAAGTTCTTCCTCAGGGAAGATGAGTTCTGGGGCCATTGGTGATTGAAGTACGTGGGAACGGTTAATCTCGTCAAGGAACAAGAATTTACCCAGGTTCGGCCCCTCTGATTCGAGGTAAAGACCTACTTCCTGCTTCTATGTTATTGCTCTTGATTGTATCTCGATTACAAGGACCCGGCTCCCACCACTTAGGAGCCGGCGACTTCTCTCTGGTGGCTAGGGTTTCTCTATTGGTTGAAGCTTATCTCTACTGGTTGGACTTATCGTTCTAAGGTCCAGGACCCCGCTTATAAAGGCTGCCGGGTCTCTGGACTTACAATTTACACCGAGTCATACTAGAACACGGAGTCCTGCTCTACGTCTTGGTCTTCCAAGTTTAGACTCCGGGTTGTACTTGGACTCCTTCCGGACGGGTCCTTTCTTCATCATGGGCCTTGGTCGGCTTGTCTCCAGCCCAGCCCATGCGACTTGATACGTGACTCGGCTTTGGCCTTCTTGGTCTTGGCGGGTCTACTTTCCGGGTCCATGGGCTTACCTGTAAAGTATCCCCCCATCACTTGGCTTGATTGATGAAAGTACCTTCTCTCAATTGTTTGATCTCAAAACCAAGAGAGAACTCTAATTCCCCCATCATGGACATCTCAAATTTGTCTGACATCAACTTAGCGAACTCATCATTGAATCGAGTGTTAGAAGAGCCAAAAATGATATCATCCACATAAAGTTGGCATATGAACAAGTCACCTCCAACCCTTTTGGTAAAGAGTGTAGGGTCGATTACTCCAACTTGGAATCCACAATCTACTAGGAACTCCCTAAGGTGCTCATACCAAGCACGAGGTGCTTGTTTGAGCCCATAGAGAGCTTTGTCTAGTTTATAGACATGATCGGGAAAGTTGGGATCCTCAAACCCCGGAGGTTGCTTGACATAGACCAACTCATTTATGGGTCCATTAAGAAAAGCACTTTTAACATCCATTTGTTGCAATTTAAAGTTATGATGAGAAGCATATTCAATCAAGATACGAATAGATTCTAGGCGAGCTACGGGAGCAAAGGTTTCACCGAAGTCAATACCTTCCACTTAGGAAAACCCTCGAGCCACTAACCTCGCCTTGTTACGGATCACAATACCGTTTGCGTCTTGCTTGTTCTTGAATACCCACTTGGTTCCAATGACATTCTTGCAATCCTTGGGTCTTGGCACTAATTTCCACACCTTGTACCTTTTGAAGTTGTGGAGCTCATCATGCATGGCCTCAAGCCAATCTTGATCTTCAAGAGCTTCAAATACTTTCTTAGGCTCGATGACGGAAACGAAAGCATGATGAGAGCTAAAGTTTGCCAATTGCCTTCATGTGGAGACCTTGCCACGAACATCTCCAAGAATCTTGTCCAAAGTGTGTTCATTACGCTCGAGACGATGGTCCCTTGCCCTTGCTCTTCTTTCTCGTACCTCATCTAATGATTCTTGTGAAATGGCTTGATCATCACCTTCATCATTGGGGGATTGAGAATCATCATGATGAGCTTGACTTTCCATGTCACCTTGAGCTTGGCCTTGGACATCATTTGGTGAAGAGGAACCACTAGGTGGGTCTTCAATAGAAATAGGATGATCTTGTCCTTGGTCTTGCTCACTAGCTTGAGAACTTGGCATTTGATCTTGATGGGCTTCCGGGGGCACAATGGAGATGCTTGGTGTTGGTGATGGCTCCAAATGAGTGGAGCATTATCCTTCTCCTTCCGCCACAAGGGGTTCCTCAACGGGGCGGATGTCTCCCACACCCATTCTTCTTATGGCGATTGGAGGAATTACATCACCTACAGCCAAAGGATGGACACGTGCTCCTTGGGAGCCATTATCCTCATCAAAGTGCACGTCCCAAGCTTCTTCAACTTGTCCGGAGGACTTGTTGTAGACTCTATAGGCATGTGACACCGTGGAATAGCCAACAAAAATGCCCTCAATGGATCTAGCTTCAAATTTAGATACACGAGTGCCTTTCTTTTTTATGAAGCACTTGCACCCGAAGACTCGGAAATAAGATACATCCGGCTTCTTACCGAGGAGGATTTCATAGGGAGTCTTGTTGATGATCTTGCGAAGGTACAACCGGTTGGTAGCATGACATGTGGTGGCTACGGCTTCGGCCCAAAAGTTATACGGAGAAGAGAACTCCACGATCATGGTCCTAGCCGCATCCATAAGAGTCTGGTTCTTCCTCTCCGCAACACCATTTTGTTGAGGGGTGTAAGGAGTGGAATATTGATGAGCAATCCCCTCTTCACTAAGAAAACCCTCCACGGTGTAGTTCTTGAACTCGGCACCATTGTCACTTCTAATCACCATAATCTTCTCTTGATATTGTCGCTGAGCCATGTTGATGAAGTCAATCACTTTTTGTTGAGTCTCGTTCTTCTTCTTGAATAAATAGATCCATGTGTACCTTGAGTAATCATCCACAATCACCAAACAATATTTCTTCCCACCAAGGCTATCATACGATAGTGGACCGAAAAGATCCAAGTGAATAAGCTCGAGAATCTTCGTGGTGGTGATGATGTTCTTAGAGGGATGTGGACTTCCATGTTGCTTCCCTAGGACACAAGAGCTACACACACGATCTTTTGAGAACTTAGTATCGGTTAGTCCAAGGATATGACCACCACTTTGGAGTTCGAAGAGAGTTCTCATATTGGTGTGGGCTAGCCGGCGGTGCCAAAGCCAACCCACATCAACTTTAGCCATTAGACATGTTGCAACACTTGAGGTTTCCTTCGAAAAGTCAACCACATACATGTCGCTCTCGACATGTCCAACAAAGGCTAATTTATGAGACTTCTTCCAAACAACAATCACATTGAGGTCATCAAAGTAAACACCAAAACCATAAAGAGATAATTGGTAAACGGAGAGTAAATTAAAGCCAAGGGACTCAACAAGGAGGACGTTCTTGATGGATGTATCATTAGAGACAACCACCTTGCCTCGTCCCAATACCTTAAGAAGAGATCCATCTCCAATACGAACATGAGTAGCATGAGATTGATGAGGTTCCAACGCTCCTACCAAGTCATTGCTTCCGGTCATATTTGTGAGGCACCACTGTCCACCGTCCATTTGGTTGTCCCGGAAGCATTTTCCTACAAGAAATTAAGTCTTTGTTTTAGGTCCCCATTTTTGAATGGGTCCTTTTTTGTTAGTAACAAGGGTCTTAGGCACCCAAATAGCCCAATGATAGTCATCACCAAAAGTGGTGCCGACATACTTAGCATAAACATGACCATTTTTTGCTTTCATGAGAACATAGGAAGGGTTATATTTGCCGGCAAAATTGTTTTGAGACCCACGAGGGTTCACGATGCCGGAGCTAGAGGCAATGGTTCCAACGGTATCTGCATTTAAGGGTTGTGGGATGGTTCCGGAGGACCCCACTTCCACATCCTTGTTGATGACCTCCTTACCCTTTGCCAACTCCCCTTCTTTAACAGGGAGTTGACATGTTCTTCTTGTTCTTCTTCTTCTTCTTCTTCTTGGACTCGGAGTTGAATCCAAGACCCTCTCTCCCTAGGTTCTCCTTTTGACCACTTATAAGGTCATTGAGATTCTTTTCACCTTGAATGCAAGAGGCTAGCCCTTTCTCAAGTTGATCCTTTACTTTACCATTCTCCTCAACTAGATTAGCATGCTCACAACATGGGTTAGAGCTAGCAACATTATCAATAGAAAGAGTAGCTTTTTCTTTCACAAGTTGACCGAGGAGTTGATTATGTGACTCCTTAAGAGCTTTGAGTTCTCTTTTGAGTTTCTCATTTTCTTGGATTAGTCTAGCATTGCCAACCCCTAGCTCACTCTTTTCCTTTTTAAGAACATTAGCAAGAGCAATGGAATGTTCATTATCCTTTTTAAGTCTAGCCATGTCAATTCCATAAGTTTCATCAAGATTAGCATATTTTTCTTCAAGAGCACTCCTACGAGTTTGCTCTTCTTCAAGAGCCTTAGAAAGACTAGCAATTTCATTAGCAAATTCATCCCTTTGACTTTCTAAGGTGTCAATTATTTCTTCTTTTTCATCTAGTTGTTCAATAAGAGCATCAACATTAACTTTGGTCACACCTTTAAGTTTTGCAAGCCAAGCATCTAAATCATTTGTAACCTCGTTCTCAATTTTATCCACGCAATCCAACAAAGATGGAGAAGTAGGTGCAACGGATTTGGGAGAAGGGGTCGTTACCGAAGTGGCATTTGCCATGAGACACGTGGGGGTTGAAGGAGCATTCTCATTGGGGGATTTAAAAAGGGATGACGGTGAAGAGGAAGAGGTAGCTATGGTGACGTGGGCCACACCTACAACTTCATCTTCGTCTTCATCACCGGACATGTACTCTCCTTCAACTTTTCTCTCTTGGGCGGCAAAGGCATTAGGAACCTTCTTCTTGACGAAGTTCTTGCTTGGGGACGACTTGGACTTGTCCTTGCGGATGAGCCTTCCCCCATGCTCTTCTCTATTCTCAAAGGGGCAACTCATGATGAAGTGGTTGAAGTTGCCACAATTATAGCATGTCTTGGCTTTGTTGATTCTTGGTTCACCTCCTTTTGGTGGAGGCCTTCTCTTGCCGCTTTTCCGGTTCTTCCAATATATGTCCGCGGCAAGTTATATTGTTTCATGAAGACCACGGAAATCGTCCACTTCTTCCTCATCACATTCATCATCGTCATCTTCTTCATAGGCAACATCTCTTGACTTCAAAGCAAGGGTGGATGGAGCTTGAGCAAGAGCTCTTTGAGGGGCATGAGCATGATCGGCATTCTTGTTGATGATGCCAATGGAGATGAACTCATTTAGGACGGTGTTGGATTCCATGGAGGCAAAGTCCGCTCTTGACCGTATGGTGGTGGCCAGAGATTTCTTGAAGGGGGTGATGGCCTTGAGAAACTTCCTCTTGATCCATGCATCATCCACTTGCTTGTCACCGTACCCGGTCAATGTCACGGCAAGAGTCGTAAGTCTTCGATATAGATCTTCTGGTGAATCATCGTCTTGCATCACGAACTCTTCCGCTTGATCCAAGGCGGTTTCATACTTGGATTGTTGGATGCTTTTGTTACCCAAGAAGAGAGTGTCGAGCTTTTGCCAAGCATCTTTGGCGGTCTTGCACATTTGGATGTGAGGGAGATACTCATCGGTTGCCGCCGATTGGATTGTGTGAAGGGCGGTGGCATTGAGTTGAGAGTTGATGTCCTTCCTTGGTGTCAAGTTGTTAGGATCCACAAGATGAAATCCTTGCTCTACAATTCACCACAAGTGAGTACAAGAGCTTGACAAATGAGAACGTAATTTGAATTGCCATCTAGCAAAATTGATTGAATCAATTTTAGGTGGGGGGCCATGTTGTTTATGTGTGGCATAGAGACGATGGGGTGGATGTTGTTGTAGATTTCCCCCGGAGGAATTTGGGCAAAGATGCCCGGAGAACTCTTAGAGTTAGTACCACTCTCTTTGGTTCCTTCTCCACTCGAAGTGGGGTTAGTGAGGATATCACTACCACCACCTTCAATGGGAATGAGAGGGGGACTAACACTAGGAGTCTTCACTAAATATTCCTTGAACATCTTCCGCATCATATCACCAAGGTTAGCATTGACATTAGCGGTTATGCTTGTCTCTAGGGTACCAACCTTTGAGACAAGACCACCGATAGCGTCTTTGACCTAACCTATAGTGGCCGGTGCTTCGGAATCCTCTTTCTCGGCCATACTCTCTTAGGTTGTTAAACCTTTGATAAGAGACGAGGCTCTGATACCAATTGAAAGAACGTATGGTCGACTAGAGAGGGGGGGGTGAATAGGCGACTACCAATTTTAATTCCTTTTCTTTTAATTAGGTTTTTAGCAAGGTAAAAACAAGTTATCTAGATGTGCAACTAGATGAACACTAGTAATCATGTACGTGCAATGCACGTCTCCACCAATGTTTTAAACATATACAATAGGACAATTTTTTTACGTTGCAAAAAATTGAAATTGAAAATATAGTTGAAGCAAATAAATATATGGTAAATAAAGGTTACTATAACCAGCCATCGCTTGATGGGCTTAAGTTTCATGCAGTGAGATGCTCCTTGTTAATGATGAGCAAGATAAACAATTAAAAATCTATTGTACATTTAGCTGAAAATAGTTAATAAAAAATTCAAATTCGCAATGAGAAGTATGATCCTTCCATATAAAGAGCCGATGCCTTCTTAAAACAAAAGTCAAAGCAAGCAAATGAAGCATGGTTGGGCGCATAAATAAATAGTTAATACATTAATGTTGAAATGTGAAGAAATGGACTTAAAACACAGAAAAAGTTTCAACATCAATGTACAAAGATATTACATCAATATACAAATTTCCCATAATGGCATTTGTACCATCAATGTCAAATCACTGGTTTGGTGACTACGAAATTAACTTAATTCACATTGTTAACCTCTGAACGGGCATAGACTACAGAACTTACTACTGCTATTTGAAGCTCCAAAATATTTAATTTCTTATGTAAAGAATACAACACAATTTGTGGAAAATACTCTGCTATGGTCAGAAAAGGCCCAACCAAAAAGCTACACAAAAAAAAGATTAACAAATGTTAAGGGAGCTAAAAAGAACCGAACAGGTGTAAACCTTTTTCAAAGATTATATTTGATACATCGAAGGTTAAGCATCATAGCTGAATCTATAAAAAGATTTAATAGAAAACCTAAATATGTGCAGATTGCCTCACCAAATTATAAATATATACACCATGCAGCTTGCCTGAATTACAATAGGGAAAAACTTTGTCGACAGTCAACACTACTGGTTGCTGCAACAAGTGCAGATCTGAATCACTATTAGTTGCATGTCCTGAAAGGTGCAAGCGACCAGGGATAAATAGAGCAGCCTTATTTTCAACCGTACAAGTTTAGCAGGGAAAACATGAAGAGGCCTTCTAAAAACTTCGTCATTAGCAGCAACAATGACAGAAAACACAACCCCTTTTTTCTCATCTAAAAGACTGATTATCTTCTTTACAATTAGCCCATCAGAAACAATCATTCTTCACAAGTATCTAACAAGTAATTCTTCTACACCATGTTTTCATATTTTTCATGATATTGACTTACAAAGCAATCTTGTTACACTTCAGATCATCAGAAGAAAAATCACAGTTGAGTAGATGAACAATTACCTCATGAAGAGGGGGTGGCGACAACATGGGCACAGTTGTAGGCGAATTCGTTAAGCATGCTGTGCAGGAACACATCATGTCGTCGCCGTGGAGCGTGTCGAGGAAGTGGTGCGCTATGCTTTCATTCAGAGCTCTGCCTGCAAGTTGACCAAGATAAATAAGCATACCATCTCACATAATCATGTCAATTATTAATGTTTGATACAGCCAACGAATTATCACAAACCAAGCTTCACAAAGTGGTTTGAACCTTCACAACACTACCCAGTGTCTAACATACATCTTAACACCGCAATTGCTAGCACAAATACTTAAAATAGAAATTGTTGTTGGTTCCTCTCTCAACATGTAATGCCCAGCCTATCAATTGTTTTAGGTTGTGCATCAGATCCCTACAGAGAAGCATCCACACCCATAACCTTTGTCTAATCGCTCTAGTTATTTTAATTATTACCTATGAGTGTTTCGCTAACAACCAAGGCGGTTTCATTCAAAATGCAACAAAGGGAAATGAAAGAGAAAAAAGTACATGACTCAAAGTTAGCCACCAAGTCACCAACAACAGCAGATTGGTCATTATTTACTTTTTAATCATTTATCTATGGTGCATTTGTGCCAGCTATTTATCATACCAATTAGCCAAAGCAAATAAAAGAGAAGTATACCTTTATCCAGCCTGCAATTTTTTAGCACTGCTCTGCTTTTGTCTTCAATCCATAATACAATGTACAAGAACCCAGTTAACAAGGATACTTTCCAAATGTTCCAGCTGCCAAGATCCTTCTGAAAATCTCCAGTAGCAATCACCAAATCTACAACAGGACATGAAGGGCCAGCGGGAGGGCAGGCAACAATCAACAAGTGTAATCTATTTGAGAGCTCCACACTGTAGATGGTGGCTGTAAAATTCAGGAGGTTAACAAAACTGTGGAAATAGAGGAATAAACAGAGATTGGAATAATTCACTAAAGTGGAAATAAGCGAAGGTAACTGGGTCATTTTACAGTGAATGATTCACATAGATCGTACATAGAACTGTCTACAAAATGCACATCAGGCTCAGAAACAGCAAAGTACCTAGAAGTATGTGATGATTTTGGGATAATTTCAATATCTGTAAAAAATTCATTGCGTAAATTCTGGCACAATGATTTCATCTTCTGGACAGCCGCTGTGAAGGACACCAAGTCCATCTTTATGCCTTCAGAATTCCCTGCCAACAAATTCAGCAGTTTCATCACTTCCTGGCAGCGGCCTAGACAGATGCAACTGAATAAGTAACATCATTTAAGGAAAGATTGACAAAACCGTCAAAGAATGACCTGGAAGTAACCACACAGTCTCAATTGGGCCTCTAGATATAGCACATAATGCAGTAGACTGTACAACTTTATAGCCAGCTCCAGAGCCGACGCGTCCAATCCAGTTGAAGGCCTAAAGTTTCCCTCCCGTGTCCAGAAACCCTTGCTACAGTTATACAGGAAATGCAGTGGTACCCTAGCTGTCAGCATATCTTTTTACAAATTCAGAGTAAATTCATCTCCCATGCATATACAGTTCAGTTCATGGATGTACATTGCATCAGTTCAGTTCAGACAACTTCGGTTTAATTAAGTTCAGTTGCAAACTTGCTACCAATCATGTGAACAAAAAACTATTTCATGGAGCAAAGCAAATCAACGAAGTACTTACCCTTCTGCTCGTTCCCGAAGGCGTAGAAGTCGTGGTCGACATCCTCGAGATGCTCCAGCGCCTGGTCACCGGCCTCCCCACCTAGCTGCTAAAAAGCAGATCCACTATCCCTGCTCGGCTAATTATTTTCTTCAGAGGCGGAGGTGGCGAGGAGATCGCGGACGGCACGGGCAAGTCGCGAGTCGTCGTTAGGGCCAGAAAGCCCCTCACTCTCGTAGCCCTGCTCCTCCCCATAGGCGGCCGCGCTTCATCGACCTCCGGGCGGGTGAGAGCAGCGCCAAGTGCTCGAGACGGTAGACGTGGTGGCGTCGTCATGCGGTCGGGGCGGAGCAGTCCGTAGGGATGACCGGCCTGCCCCAGGGCCAGGCCTGCGTACGGCGGAGGCACTTGCGTCGTCCTCGACGGCGTACCGCAGCAGAACTTGCTCGTGGGTGGCCGGCGGAGCGGGGAAAAGCGCCGCATGGGCGGTGGTGCGGGAACAGCAGCGACGCGTGGGTGGGCGGCGGTGCGGGGAAAAGCGGCGCGAGGGTGGGCGGCGCGAGGCTGGGCAGCAGGCCTAGCGTCGAAACGATGCGGCGATAGAACGTGGGAGGCAGAGTTTTCGTCTGCTCCCTCAATTTGCTAGGTGCACACATGGTGCGGGTTAGGTGGTATCTGGACGGTTAGATCTGAATTGCTGGGCCGGATTGTGAGGTTGTGATTGGTCTATATTCTCCTGTGTAAGCTTGGCTGGGTGCACTTAGCAATGAATATGTTTGCTTGTTTAATAGTAGTAGAGATCCCTAAGTGATAAGATACAAGGAACAAGTAAAAGCGCAACGAAAAGTAAAGGATAGAAGTCACCGCAAGAGGACACGGGGAAATGATTCCCGTAGTTCCTTCCCAAGGGAAGTACGTCTACGTTGGAGAGGTGTGGAGGCTCCTTGGCCCTCCTACAAGCACGTCCGTGCTCACCCTATTCTCCGGGTGCTACTCCCGTGAGGGAATGGCTCTTTCCACTATGAGGTCGACTTGAAGGCGTTGACCAAACCTTTACACCAAGGTTGGGGCTCTCCACAATGAGTTGGAGACTCCCAACAATGTCTCGAAGCTCCTCACAAACTATGAAGCTCTGAAACCCACACTTGCTCCTAGAGTTCCCAAGAAACCCTAAGAGCCTACAAGATCCAAGATCCACAAACAACAAGTGGGGGGATTCGAAGTTCCTTCGGAGGAAGGCTAGATCTAGGTCTCCTACTTCACTCCTCAAAAGATCAACGAAATTGTGGCGAGGGAGTGGGAGATCTAGGCAATTTTAGCTTGGGCTCATTAATGGAGGAGAGAGGGTAAACTTGAGCTAGAGCCTTAAAGACAAAGGAGGGAGAAGCCCTCCTTTTATACTCCTCTCCTCCAAAGGATCCGTTGGGGGATTCTGCTCCACTGCAGCGGTACTGCCGCCGCTCCTGGCAGTAGTGCCGCTGCACACTTCAGTTGACCAACTGGCTCCTTTTGCCAGGAGGGGTCCACCCCACAGCAGCGGTACTGCCGCCGTGAGGTGGCGGTACTACCGCTGTGGGTAAACAGACAACCCTCCTGGCGGCACTGCCAACCCAGGGGAGCGCTCATGAACCCAGCAACGGTACTGCCGTCGGAGGCGGCGGTACTGCCGCTGATGGCTCACAGAGAGCCTCCCGGGCGGTAGTGCTGGCGGCAGTGCGAGCGACACTGCCAGCCCTGGGGAGGAGCTCTTAAGCCCCAGCAGTTGTACTGCCGCCGGAGGCAGCGGTACTGCCGCTCAGGGCTCACAGAGCGCCTCCCAGGCGGTAGTGCTGGCGGCAGTGCTGGCGGCACGGCTAGCCCCAGGAAGGGCTCGCATGCCCCAGGCTTGGCGGTACTGCCGCCGAGCACGGCGGTACTGCCGCCAACTAGGACTTCAAACCTGTCTAAAATCTGCACAAACTCACAAAAACAATATTAGATTTAAATTATTATGTTGTCATTAATACCAAAACATATTAGGAGACTAGATGCACTTTCAACTGTTATTGGGGGTAAGGTTGGCATCAAAGTAAACAACAACATTGGAGCATATTTCCCAACACATCAGGGGCTGCGAAAAGGAGACCCTTTGTCTCCTTTGTTGTTTGATTTGGCCGCAGATGGGTTGGCGATTATTGTGGAACATGCAAAAAATTTAGGATATATCAAAGGGCTGGTTTCAGGCTTGATGGAGGGGGGCTGGTTTTGCTGCAGTATGTAGATGACACAGTTTTCTTCATCGATGATGATCTGCCCGGTGCACAACATCTTAAGTTTCTTCTCTGCACATTTGAGCTGATGTCGGGGCTAAAAATAAATTATGATAAAAGTGAATTATATTGCTTTGGAAATGCCGTGGACAGAAAAAATCAATATAGCTTGATTTTCTCTTGCTCCTCAGGTTCTCTTCCTATGAAATATTTAGGGATCCCTGTGGACCAAACACGATTACTCAATAAGCATTGGAGGAGAGCCGAGGAAAATGTTGAGGGAAAATTAAGTTGTTGGCAAGGAAAATTAATGCCAATAGGTGGTAGGCTTATTTTAATTCAATCTAGCCTGAGTAATACTCCTCTTTATATGATGTCTTTTTACTCCCTTCCTAAAGGAGTTAAAAAAAAGATTTTATTATTATGGATCTCGTTTACTTTGGGGTGAGGATCAGGGTATTAGAAAATACCATTTGGTGAGGTGGGATGTAGTCTACACACCAAAGGAATTTGGGGGTCTGGGGGTTAAAGATTTGGGCTGTATGAACATTACGCTGCTTTGTAAGTGGCTGTGGAAATTCGAGACATCGAATGGTGTATAGAAAAGTTTGCTTCATAGGAAATACATACGAGATAAAACTCTTAGTGGAGTTAAAATCTGCAATAATGATTCTTGGTTTTGGAAAGGTTGATGAAAATCAGTGATATGTTCTACTCCTTTTGCTCTTGCAAAATTTGGGATGGGAAAAAGACACGGTTCTGGGAAGATCCCTGGGATACAAACATACCTTTTTCTCTGAAATTTATGAGCTTGTATAGTATCTGTGAAACGATTGAGGTCATTGTACATCAAGTTTTCACGTCGGGATGGCAGATTCTGAAATTTTGTCGCATTCTGACTGGTGAAACACTACAAATGTGGGAAGATCTTAAAAATGTGTGTGCTGATGTTTCACTACATGATCATCCAGACACATTAATTTGGAAATTGGACCCAAAAGGGTTTTCTGTTAGATCAGTATACAAAACTCTGTAAATGGGGACTTTAGCTTACCCTTTCAAAGGTGTATGGAAATTTAAAATCCCAGCCAAGGTTAAAGTCTTCCTGTGGCTGGCGATTCGCAACAACATTCTGACTAAAGATGTTCTGCATCATCGGGGGTGGGAGGGGGGTTGGATGTGTCAATTATGTGGTGCTCATGAGACAATTACACATCTTTTCTTCATCTGTCCACTGGCCCGATATATTTGGAACATTGCTTCTTGCTCATTTGGCTTTAGACATAAACCTTTGTCGATGCGACATATGCTGGGTAGGAGGTTAAAAAGCTTTGATAAAGAAAATAGACACCTGGTCTCGATTGGAGTAGCGGCAACTGTTTGGGCGATTTGGAAAACGTGAAATAACGCGTGTTTCAGATCAATTAGCCTCATGACCCCATTGTTGTTACTAATATGATTGGAAATATGATTTCCTCTTTGGCTGTGTTGCAGAAAAAGGAGGAAAACAGAAATGCGCTCAACCGGGGAGCCAAGTTGTTCGTGCAATTATCAAGTGAGACGTTCAACGCAGCAAAAGGGTGGAGACCGGTGGTATCAAGACTAGCTGGATGAAAAAGAAGACGATGTGGAAGAAAGAAGACACCTCCTCCCGATGCTTGTGTTGATTCTATTTGGAAGACAAAAATGCTGATGGATAGATGAAAACAGAATGTTCTCTTGGTTCCTTAGTGTGAGCTTTGGTTCTGTTTGTCGCCAGGTCTCTGCTGTAGGCTTTAGTGGCATCAAATTTGGATATTAGTCCTTCTTTTCACGCTATGTTTTTTCCCCCTTTTTTCCTTTTTATCTGTACGAACTTGTTTCTTTTAATGGAAATCGGGGGCATTGCTCCTTACTTTAAAAAAAAAAACTGACGAGGAACTAGAACGGGCTCAGAGCCCAAGAAATATTTGTTTTCTAGGGGCCGAAGCGATATCGCTGTGAGCCCAACTACGGATTTGGACAACCGAACGTCTGATTCAAAGAGATTGGGCCGTGGCCTTGAAGAAATCTGTTGGCGCACTCTCTCCGATTTGACCCACCGGATCCACGCAAGAGGAGACGCGTGCGTCTTTTGCCAATCCCACGCCACACGCGAAACAAAACGAGACCAACCCAACGCACACGCAGACGCAACGGCCCCACCTGACCCGATCGGTTTGATCCCACCCCCGTTCCTCTGTCATTCTCTCGCTCGCTCGTCTCGTCTTCCCCACCTCTCCCCCGCGCCCGCCCTCGCCCATCCCCACCCGCGTCAACCAAACCCTAACTCGCGCCCCGCCCCCCCCCAAATCCCTCCCCGCCTCTCGATCTCGCCGCCGCGCCGCCGCCGCTGCCAAAACCCTACGTCCCTCTCCTCCGGTAAGCACTCCCCCTTCGCGTCTCTCTCCCCTCTCCCCACCTGATCCCTGTTCGTCTCGATTTGATTTGGGCGTGTGGTGTCTGGAACCCGCGGTTTGATCCAAGGGCGCGGCGGAATGCGCCCGCTCGTGGGAGAACGCCGGGCGCGTGGGCGGGCGGTGCGCCCGCCGCTGAATTTGGCCCGGCTGGGCGGCGCCGCGCTATGGGATCGCGCGATTCGGAGGCCTGGTGGCCACGGAGTCCGAGGGGCGTTCTGGGCTGTGCCTGCGCCTCGAGCCACGACCTTGGATAATTGTGTGAATTTTCTGAGGCGGATGGAGCGGCGTGCTTGGATTCCATGAGCTCTAGTCTTCTCTATTCCTTATCTATCGGTGAAACCATGGCGCTGTTGTGCTGGGCTGTTTTATGAGAGGAGAATTTCCCCCTGTTTTTTTTGCTGGTTGATTATTAGGTCGTAGAATTCTGATCACCGTGGGGATGCGAAAGATGGTTCTAAAGCTACCGGTGCAAAAAACAAAAACACATGGAAACTAGTTATGCTACATATTGTAGTAATTATCTTCGTCGCTAGCTTTGTCGTTATGCGTGGACGGTTACTCCGTTAGTTGATTCTGATAAATAAACAGCCGCAATTTAATTCAACTAGAAAGCTTATGATAGGTCAAAAGGAAGTAACGCCATAACGCATCTTATCTAGCTGGTATATACCATGGGAAATCCATAGCGGTTGCCATGCAAGCAACTTAGTGTGCCTTTTCTAGCGGCTGACCAGAATCTTTAATTCTTGTGGCATTAGCTGTAATATAGACACTAGTAAATTAATTTTTTATGTAACGGATGCGTCGGTCAGCCTTGCTGTTTGACCTCGTAGACTTGGGTATGTAGGCACATTCCGACACTGCAGTTTCTTTACTTTCTACTTTTTAATTAGCAGGAATTGATGTGCAGACAAATTAGTACTTTCTTGCCCTATTGTGTAAGTTATATATTTATGTGTTTCTCACTCTCGTGGATAAAATGGGAAATGTTGCATCGTTGGAAATGCCAAAAGAAAATTAAACTGCGACACCAAGGAACTAATACAGCTTTGAATATCTGTTAGTGAAATGAAATATATTCTTATTCTTTGAGAGCCTTTGCCCCCTTTTAGCTTTCTCTGTCTTCGGGTATGTAATAACAAAAGGTAGCTAGGCCGTATGACACGTTTGCTTTTTTCAGTCAGCTTTGTTCTCATTGTTAATTCGGGAGTTTTTTCTGCACTGCAATTCCTTTCATAATTTTTGACAGGAATGTAGCTATACGAAACATCTTTTATTTATATATGAACTGACTGGAAGAGACGCTTAATTTCCATTTCAAATGTTTCTGCTTTGTCTGAGAGAGCAAACCTTTCCTGTTTTCCTGAATAGCTGCGATTTTCTTCTCCGAGAAACTCCATTTGGTCATGGTGAATAACTGAATACTTTCCAAATGTAGCTTAATAAGCTATGATTATCCAGGCACAGACTGTAATGCGTACTGATTAGCAATTTGAGGAGAGCTCGTAAATACTAGACCAATCACTTGGATTGTAACCGGTATTTGTTGGCTCTCTACCATCAACTTTGCTCTATGGAAAATCACATATCCACTGATTGTCGAGCAGGCATATGACAATTATTGAAATGATGATTTCTTAATCAAACATGCGGAGTTTCCAGACACTATTATTCTTTTTTATTCATTAAAGGTGTGCTTAGATGTGTATATGGAATGCTTTTGTTAGAAATGCATCTATGTTTTCCTAGAGTGATACTTATTTGTTTGACACTTGACTGTAGGTAAACGACAGTTTGATCATTTGTTGGATATGCCGTCTGCATCCAAAACCAAGGCAAAGGATAGGGCAGCTGCTTTTAAAGCTGCAAAAGAGCAACCTAAGGTTGCTGTGAAGCCAATGGTGAACGGTACAGCTGCAAGTACTTACAACAACCTCTCTGGAAAATTTCATCTTCTCGAGCCATCATCCTCTTTACTGGGTAGTCAGGGTAATGAAAAAATGAGGAATACAGATGAAATAGATGAACATTCCCGTAGCTCCCATGGTACTGGGGACTTTGATTGTGCCTCAAACAATGGTAGCTGTTCGGGTGAGTCAGAAGATACAAAGGAAAAATCAACCAGCACCGCGTCTCGAGTGGACTCTGTTCCTGGATGTGATCTTGATAAACGTGAGAAGATCAGACAAAAGAATGAAAAGAAGCATCAAAGGCAGAAGGAGAGGCGAGCCCAGGAATTACATGAGCGTTGCAAGGGATACCTAATGTCCAGAAAACTGGAGACACTTGCTCAGAAACTTGTTGCAATGGGTTTCTCAGCTGATCAGGCTACGATGGCCCTTATACATAATGAAGGCTGTCTTGAGGAGTCTGTTGCCTGGCTCTGTAATTTTGATGGCAGCGAGGAAACGAAGCAGCAAGCTGCAGAGCAACATTCTGGAGCTAATTTGAAAATTGATATAACTGATGAGGTTGCAAAGATTGTGATCCTGGAGGCAAAATTTAAGTGTACAAAGCAAGAGGTCGAAAGGGCTGTTGTTTCTTCTGAGGGTGATCTAGAAAAGGCTGAGGAGGCCTTGAAGACACAGAAACAAGAGGCAGCAGCAGCTGCATCTAAGCCTGAAGGGTCAGTTGATTCAAGTGTCTTACTTAATAAGCAGCAGGTCATGCTTGCGCAGAACCCAGCAAGGCCTCAAACAAATGGATTTTCCTCAGTAGGTACTCAGCAAATGAGGAGAGACGAGAAGGAATTGAACTACAAGCTTTTGTTAAATGGTAGTGGTCCAAAGGAACCTGCAGTTAAAGGTTTTCAACCATTGGCTACACCAGTTAAGCCAGACTTGGCGCGTCAACAATTTTTTCAACCCGAGAAAAGGCGGCTAAATGCCAATTCGGTTCCATCAGTTCCTTATGTGACGTCATCTCCGTCGCCTGTTGCAGTGCCTCAGATGAAGGCAGAAACACGGCATTTGGCAGCAGGCAGCGAGATGAAGAGTGCAATGCATAACGGAAACCTGCGAGAGTCGGTAGTTGTAATGCAGCGTCCTCAATCTGCAGCTGGCAAGCAAAGCTTACCCTCCACAAGCCATAGTATGTTTGCGTCAGAACCATCGTCAAGGGAGTGGTACATGAATGGCTCATCAGGTGTGGATATGATGTTGAATGGTGGTTTAGGGCATGGACTCCGAAATATGAGTTTGGACAACGTTAATTCAGCTAAGCAGTTCATGCATGCAAACCACCAACAAAGTTTTGTTTCCAATCCTGTAGAGCTGGCTGCTAATGGTTGGGGTGGTACATGGGGTTCTGGAGGTACATCATCTTCCCAGGCTGGGGCGTCGTCACATGGTATGTCGTTTAGAGGAGGATGGAGCTCATCCGAGCCCTCTTCAACTTTACCTCATGCTGATTGGAGGGCCAATGCGCCAGCACCTTGTGACTACACCTCGATAGATTGGAGCCTCGACACAACGTTGATAAACCCTGCAGCAAAGAGCGAATGGCTGTCTGACACATGGTCAACCATGTTCATGGGCGGCAGATCCACAAGGCCTTCCGGAAACCTTGGTGTTGCAGGCATCAACGGGTTGCATGAGAGCAATCTTCCAATGGATCCTGCTCCATCACCCCGTCCTTATGAGTGGCCTTCTTTCTGCAGGGGAGGATCTTCCTAGTCCCCTTACCCTGTAGGTAAGAAGCCATTGAATAAGAAAAGTAAAAGATGTCATTTGTTTTCTGTTCTTGTTTTTGTCTCGTTGCAGTTGGTTGAAAAGTTTTACTTCTTGTGTATTGAACTGTGCTTGTGTATCTTTGACTGTTGGCCGAGATAAGTCTTCATTCTATGAAATCGCTGTGCATGAAAATTGAGGAAAGCAACTGTAGGTATCTGTGCTATGCCCCCCACTATTCTCTCTTAATACTAGTAGCACTCAGGTTTCAGTTTTTTTTTTGCCATAGCCTGGTTCATCCAATCCACGTCTCTTCCAAATACAAGTATAATTTCGTAATGAGACCCATTTTGAAATATGACAATGACAACTGGAAAATGCATCTTATATATATCTTCCAGAAAGTAGGAAATCAAGGAATTCTACCAATCTACTCCGTAATTAATATGGATTGGAGGGAGTATTGTTTTTGAACCGAGGGCCGTGCACTGGAGGTGTCTTCTTTTTGTATGTGTCTCTGAGGGCATCCACTATGTTGGCAACAAGCATGTCCACAAGCTAAAAATTATTTTTATAGACAACTTTATACATAGTGGCACCTATCCATAAGCTCAATAGATTATGGGTGACCCATAAGATTGTGGACAGCCCATAAAAAATAAAATACTATTACTTTTGCAACTATAGTACACAAATTAATAAACATACAATATTTCTTACAAACTAATGTTACTTTTATAGTTTTATGTGCTAATTTTTTTATGACGCGCGGGATCCATCTTAAGGGGTGTTTTTACAACATACATTGTGATGTTGTCTATATGCTTATATGTAGTAAGTGGGTCCCATCTTATGATAGATTTTGCAACATACATAGTATGCCTAGGGCGATTCCAGCCAGTTGGGGGCTCTTCTGCATTTTGCTGCAGATACCCCAGCATGTTTCTCAGAGGAGGCATTTTTGAACGGTCAGTCAATTTTCTCACCATTCTAGAATTCTAGCATGCCTAACCAGCCTTCTTGACATGTGATGCCACTATTGTAACTTTGATATGTTACCATAGTACGTGTTTTTGTTGTCGATCATGTATTTTTGTTCGTAGTAGGAATGTTTACAGAACCTGTAGCTTCACGGATGCAGTTTGTTTTTCCGTCTGGCCGAGATAAAAAAAACTGCTGGTATCTCTTACTCTAGAAAACTCGCTGAATGACATGCTCGGGCATGTATGTGCACGCCAAACTTCCCTGTGGAAAGCGCGGCGCCCAATTTCCGTGACTCCAGAGCCTTCGAGAACAAGCCTATAGCCGAACCACCGCGCTCCTTTTTTGACATTCGGTTCGTTCTGCCAAACTCCGTGCATCCACATGAGTCCAGAAGACATCTGCATGCTCATCTTCCTCCCATGTCAACTTGACGGGACTACTCGCCTTGGCTGATCTATCGCCTAGCACGAGCTAGCTATCCCTAGTCTGACGGTGCGGCATGGCATGGCAGGCACGATCACGCACCAGTGCGGCGCGCACGTCCGTCCTCTCGCATCGATTCGTACGTACGTACCTAGTATCTGGACTCCAACTTCTTCTATCTACAGTAGTATAGTACTGAACATTCCGCCGCCGCCGCCGCAGCGCTGAAAGGCCTGAAAGCACTGTGCGGAACATGCTGTCTGTCGCCGCAGCTTTATTCGGTCCTGATATGATAGGTGAGTAGGACTAGTGTCCGATGATTTCCCTGGATTTTTACAAGCGACGACCATGCGTGTTTCTGGCACGAGAAAGGAATATCTATCCTGCACACGTTTTATCTCCTACGCACGAACGAGATAGACAACTGTGCGTGGGTGCGAACATCACCTGTTGCACGTACTACAGTACAAAACTTAGGAGCGTGAGCACGGATCCTCCACGCCTCCGCTGGAATATATGTGAGGCTACGAGAAGGGGATCCAATCCAACTTCAGAATTCGATCGAGCGATAACGCGTGAGGCTTAATTCTTGGGATGATTCTAATAAGAATCTTCGGTTCGCGAGGGAGCATCGGGTCAACGGTTCCTCTTCGGCGTCACGTCCATCAGCGGCGGAGCCCATGAGATAGCATGGGACCATATGATAATATGTACACAAATTTTAATATTTAAATGGCTCAAAGTACTGTTTAAGAGGGAAATCAGCTTGCACTACTAGGAAACTAGCTATAGGTGAACCACATTCTGTGGCGCATAGTTTTGTATGCACCACAGAAAGACACAATTCTGTGGCGCACATCCAACATGCGCCACAGAAATGTATCTTTCTGTGGCGCATCTAGCTAAATGCGCCACAAAAAGGAATATTTCTGTGGCGCATGTGGCCCATGCGCCACAGAATTCTTCAAAACAGATCCCCTGGATCGCCTTTTCAGTTTTGCACGAAGTGAAAGAAAATGATAAAAAATTCAAAAAATAAAATCCTTTTAGATGTAGGGAAGGTTTTGGGTCTAGTTGTTTGGAAAATTTTAAAATATACATTTTGACTTTTTTTCCAAAAGTAGGTGAAAAAATATTAAAACGGGCATAACTTTTGCATACGACGTCGAAAAAATGCGTTTAATACCTTAAAAAAAACTAGAGAAAATTTCGGATCCGCCCTCACCCGGTTGGAATTTTTTTAGATTCTCAAAATTCCAAATGAAAAAAAAGTTATGGCCAACAGAAGAATTTTTCCAGCAAAATAAAAAAAATAAAAAAGACAATTCTGTGGCGCATGTCTAGCCCATGCGCCACAGAATTGTTGGGCGGGATTCCAAATTTTGAATCCCGTCGGCCCCTTCTCCCTCTCTTTTCTCCTTCTCTCCTTCTCTCCTCCACTTCTCCCTCCACTTCTCCTCTCCCCTTCTCCTCCACTTCTCCCTCCACTTCTCCTCTCCCCTTCTCCTCCACATCTTCTCCCCTCCTCCTCTCCTCTCCTCTCCTCCACATCTTCTCTCCTCCTCCTCCACCTCCACCTCCACCTTCGGCGACCTCGTCCACCTCCGGCGACCTCCTCCACCACCACCACCCCGGCGACCTCCTCCTCCACCCGGCGACCTCCTCCGCCCCGGCGACCTCCACCACCTCCGGCGACCTCCTCCTCCATCCCGGCGACCTCCGGCGACCTCATCCACCACCCCGGCGACCTCCACCTCCACCTCCGGCGACCTCCTCCGGCGACATCCTTCTCCTCCTCCACCATCTTCGGCGACCCCCATCCTCCACCCACGGCAACACGGCCTCCGACGAGCTCCGACAAAATTCCGGCGAAATTCCGGCGGCCAGATCTAGATCCAGATCTGGATCTAGATCTGGCCGCCCTTTTTTTTGAAATTCAAAAAAAAAATCTGTGGCGCACGGTAGTGGGATGCGCCACAGAATCTTGACATTTCTGTGGCGCACCACCGGCGTGCGCCACAGAAATATAATTTAGTGGCGAGAATTCTGTGGCGCATCCCACTTTTTCCAGGATGCGCCACAGAATTCAAAAAAGGTGCGCCACTAATAGGCCTTTCCCTAGTAGTGTTGGGAAGACCGGGCCACAACCCAGGATGGTCTCCAAGACGCGCCGCCCTTGATGTCCATGGCAGAAGTTGAATATCTCTTCAGAGAATAAAAACACCGGCTACAACGTTTTTCTAGCGAGAGTGTCTAGATTTCAGTCGACTTAGATTTAGTTAAATCCCAGTCAGTTACACACATTTGTAAATCATGTGCAACTTTCGTACTAGCACGAATCACGACACATAATCTATGGACATGGAGGTGCCTGAGAATTAACTAAATCTCACTCAGTTGCACATAGTTGCAAATCATCACCCCGTCCTTATGAGTGGCCTTCTTTCTGCAGGGGAGGATCTTCCTAGTCCCCTCACCCTGTAGGTAAGAAGCCATTGAATAAGAAAAGTAAAAGGTGTCATTTGTTTTCTATTCTTGTTTTTGTCTCGTTGTAGTTGGTTGAAAAGCTTTACTTCTTGTGTATTGAATTGTGCTTGTGTGCTTGTGTATCTTTGACTGTTGGCCGAGATAAATCTTCATTCTATGAAATCGCTGTGCATGAAAATTGAGGAAAGAAACCGTAGGTATCTTTGCTATGTCCTCCACCCTATTCTCTCTTAACAAATACTCTGGTTTCAGTTTTGTTTGGCCATAGCCTGGTTCATCCAATCCACGTCTCTTCCAAATACAAGTATAATTTCGTAATGAGACCATTCTAAAATTGAAAAATATGACCATGACAACTGGAAAATGCATTTTATATGTATTGCAGAAAGGAGGAAAGCAAGGAATTCTACTACTATGATTAATATAGATCCGAGGGAGTAGCGTTTTTGAACGAGGGTCCTGCACTAGAGGTGTCTTCTTTTTGTATGTGCGTCTCTAGTGGTAGGATGCTTATGGCGACTCTAGATGGTTGGGGGCTCTTCTGTATTTTGCATTGCTGCAGATACCTCAGCATGTTATTTCTCAGATGAGGCATTTATGAACAGTCAGTCAATTTTCTCACAATTCTAGAATTCTGGTGTGACCTCGAAGCCTGATCTACTTAACTAGCATGCTTAACCAGCCTTCCTGACATGTGATGATACTATTGTAAATTTGATATGTTAGAGCATCTCCAGGGGGGGTCGTAAAAGGGGCCGTAAAGCTCCTTTAGGGTGCTGGACAGAAAAACAGGCCACACCGGGGGGTCGCAAAGCCTTCGTCGGCCCAAAATTTGTCCGGCACCGCGAACAGGGCCTCCAACTTTGGGGGCTGCCTTCGCGGTGTCGGACACTGTCCGGCCCGAGCCTCCGATAGATATAGCCCGCCCGTCATACGCACGAAGCGAACCGACCGTCATTTGTGCTTCCACCCCTCCATGCTCTATTCCCTACCCGGCGATTCGCGCTACCGCCGCCACCGTCGCCGTAGCCATCTCCGCTGTTCCCAATAGAACGCCCGATTGTCGTCCCCAACCGCAACACTCACCCCCGCCGCTCCCTGGCAAGGCCGGCCTTCTTCTCAGACGCAAACTCTTCTCTACCGGTGCGACCAGTAAGTCCCTCCCTTCCGCCCGCATGGTGTTCGTCCGTTTGCCGACAATCCATTCTTTTATGATTTTCGATGTTTCGGTGCTTGTTTAGGCTATGGATTCGGACGACGAAATGATGTTTCACCAAATGACGGAAGAGATGACCGCACTTCAAATGGATGATGAGGAGAATGAAATGGTCATCCGCATTCTTGTGGCGGCGGTGGAGGAGGACGAGGCCGAACCCAAAAGCAGAGGATCTAGCCTGGAAAGAAGGGCAACACGAACTAGGAGCGGGCTACCGGACATATGCTATTGTTCAACGATTATTTTTCGCACCAGCCGACCAACGATGATGTTGCTTTTCGGCGGCACTTCAGGATGCAGAGAGGTTTGTTCCAGACCATTGTGCATGGTGTGAGAGAATATGATAAGTACTTTGAGCTAAAGAGTGACTGCACCGGACATCTTGGATTCTCATCTATTCAGAAATGCTCCGTTGCTTTACGGTCTCTTGCATATGGGGCTCCCGCCGATTCTATGGTGGACAACTACCGTATAGGTGAGTCAACAGCCACTGAAGCCACTTACAGGTTTTGCAAGGCGGTGAATGGGTGTTTGGACCAACGTATCTGAGACAACCAAATGCTCAAGACACTGCTCGGCTCTTGGCAGTAGCTGAAGCGAGAGGTTTTCTAGGGATGCTTGGAAGCATGGATTGCATGCATTGGAGTGGAAGAATTGTCCGTATGCTTGGCAGGGGATGTATAAAGGGGACATCTTGGAGCATGCTCAGTTGTACTTGAAGCGGTGGCTGACTATGATACGTGGATCTGGCATTCTATCTTTGGTATGGCCGGTGCTCACAACGATATCAACGTGCTGCAACGTTCTCCGGTTTTTGCCAGACTTGCCAATGGTCAAGCTTCCGACTATAACTATGAGATCAACGGTCATTAGTACAACATGGGATACTACCTAGCAGATGGCATCTATCCAACATACTCGACATTTGTGAAGACCATTCGCAATCCCATTCCTCCGGCAAACAAATATTTTGCAAAGAAACAAGAGAGTGCTCGGAAAGATGTGGAACGAGCATTCGGTATACTTCAAGCCCAGTTTGCAATCGTCAGGCATCCTTCTCTATCATGGTCGATAGAATAGATGTGGGAGATCATGAATGCTTGCATTATTATGCACAACATGATCATCGAGAATGAGCGCGACCCTAACGTGCTTTTTCCGCCCCAACTTCCAGATGACCATTATGTTCGGAACCCGTTCGACGGGCAGGGGCAACTTGAACCGGTGGTGCCTGGCCCGCCGCAAGGCGTCTCGGAATTTCTCGCGTTGCATCAGCAAATTCACGATGGAGATGCGTATCAACAACTGCAGGATGATTTAGTGGCGCAGCTGTGGGAGCGCCATGGCGGAGAGGGCGATGGCCTTGTTTGAAGCACAATTTAGAGGATTTTTAAACTTTATTGTTGTAATAAATAACTAGATTTGAAACTATTTGGCTGGAACATTCGTGCCCCGGCCGGCAATTCTATATTTTGGTTTCGATTTGATCATTTGCTTTGGGGTCCGGCCGTTTAGGGGGTGCCGGTGTGGGAGGGAAAAAAAGCGCCGGACAAGTGTACGACACCCTCCAATTGGGCCTCCAATGGAGATGTGCCGGACACAATTTAGGCACTCCCCGTGGAGATGCTCTTACCATCGTGTGATGCAATTTGTTTCTCGTTTTCTTGAGATAAAACTGTTTGAACACTGGGTGAATGACCTGCTCGATCGGACAAGGAACATGTGCACGCCAAACTTCCCTGTTGTTCCAAGCGGCTGCGATGGTCGGAAAGTGCGGCGCTCCTCACCACTACAAGTTCCGTGACTCCTCTGCCTATAGCCAAACACCCCGCTCCTTTTTGAACTGGAGTAGAAACATTCTCCGTTCGTTGTACCAAACTTTTGTGGGTACGATTAGAAAAAGGGTACCCTCTCGGAAGGGCACTGCGCTTCGCTGAGGACGCCACGTGGAGCAGAGCAAGCAGCAAACATGCGGGCCGCACGCGTGACGTCGCCTCGAATTCCCGAGAAACGAAGCCCCGCGGTACACTGCATGTTGCCCTCGCGCGTACGAAGCACCCGCGGTACGGCGCGTGCGGGGAACGGAGTACGAAGCCCCCCGCAGTACGCTGCATGCTGCCGTCGCGTACGTCGTGCTGATCAAAGCCCCGGGATCGGTGTACGCCTCTGGCTGCGCGCGATGTACAGCCGAAGCCACCGGATGTACAAAACTGGAAATATATAACCACAATGCTACCGGATGTACAAAACTGGAGATGTACAAAATTGTAGATGTACAAAACTGGAGATGTACAAAATTGGAAATGTACAACCACACTGCTACCGGATGTACAAAACTGGAGATGTACAAAATTAGAGATTTACAAAACTGGAGATGTACGAAACTGGAAATGTACAACCACACTGCTACCGGATGTACAAACTATACATAACCGAATGTACAAAAAAAAAGTTTTAAAGATCTCGACGCGAGTAGCTCAAAAGTGAAAACGGTTCATAATTTGGATTAGCGGTTCTAAAGATATTTCATTTTCAAATTTCGGTTTTGAAAAATAAAAGGGAAAACTAGCCTCCCACCTCCCGTATCCCTTTCTCTTTCATCCTCCCCACGTTTAATTTGGTGGCAACACTTGGCGGACATGCAAGCACCCACGGGGGACCAAACGAGAAGAACGCGACACTTGTCGCGACGAGAGTGCACCTTAGGTTCCCTTTGCAAAGGGAACCCTTTTTTAAAAATTATCAACTTCTGTGCAGCCACATAATAGCATCTCCACGGAGGGGTCGTAAAATGGGCCCTAAAGCCTTTTTAGAGCCCCGGACAGAAAAAACACCCACACGGGGGGGTCGTAAAGCCTCTGCCCGACTAAAATCCTGTCCGGCACCGCGAACTCACTCCCCAACTTTAGGCACTCCCTTCGTGGTGCCGAACACTGTTCGGCAACAAACTCCATCAAATATCAAGCTATGGTCTCACGCGTCAGTGAAACAAAAAACAACTAATCGTTTTCCCCTCGGCCTCGTTGATGCACGCGAGCAGTAGAGCACGAGCAACGGAGGGCGGCCGTCGAGCACGACGCCGCGGAGGCCGGCCGGCGAGCATGACGTCGAGGAGCACGAGCCGTGGAGGCCAGTCGTCAAGGAAGAGCACGATGCCGCGGAGCAGGAGCAGGATCAGCGGAGGCGGAAGCGGCGACGGTCCTTCGGAGGACGGGGAGCGAGCGGAGGCCGGCCTCATTGATGCGGACAAGCTCGTCTCCTCGAGCAGCGGAGGCCTCCTCCCGCACGCCACTGCCCCCCCCTCCCCCGTTGATGGGACGAGCTCGGCTCCTCCACTCCATGGCGAGCTCAGCCTGCCTCGACCATACCGGCACGCCACTGCCCTGCTCCTTGGCGCTTGTCGAAGGCGGCCGACAGGGTGAAGGTTGTTGTGAATATAAGCAATTTTTGGATTAATTTAATCCAAGAATAAATCATGAGCATGACGTGAAAAATACTAAGCACATACTGATACTTAATCATTTTCTCATGTACTAGGCATATTGTAGAAGCATCTACGCATTTTACTAGTACTGTAGACATGGAAATAATCAGGAGCAGCATAAACGAGTTATACCCTCCAATAGGCCAGTTGGCCTTAGCAGCAGCGGAGCCAGCTGCCTCGTCGGCAGCCCTCTTGTCAGCGGCGGCCTTCTCAGCAGCAAGTCTGTCGGCGTCGGTGGACATGGTGATGAAGGGGACGACGCGGACGTAGACGAAGTAGTGGATGCAGATGAACGTAGGCGAGCAGTCGCGTAGGAGACGCTCCCCAAAAACCTAATCGCCCCTCTCCCGTACAGGATCTGGAGAGGCGGGGTTTCGAAGGCCTGCTCTCCCGTCGGCCGTGTATGCGGTGGACGGGATGGAGTCACCGGCGGCAGCAGTAGCGAAAGGAACGACAAGAGTGAGGAGCCTGAGCAGATGTGATCTGTATCTTCTGGAGAGGAGCGACCTCTCCTCCAATATAGGCACGGGAGGAGGCGACCGGTCCAACAGAAATGCACGTAATGAATCACAATGAATTCTGGTAACGTCCGTACTTAAGAACACTTAAGACAAAACGTTTCAGCTCGTATTCATTTCCATTAAGACAAAAAGTTTCAGTTGACCGTTCATATTTTTCCTGCGTGACAAAAAGAATACATCGGCTCGGCGAGATTCCCGCAACCCGCGGCGCGGCGCGACGCGGCGTGTCGTGACGAGGCGAGGCGGGCGGCGGAGGAGGAGGAGCGCGCGTGTGGAACGCCTCTCTTCACCTCAACCCAACTCATACTAGTGAGAGAGGAGCTCACCTTATAAATTGGTGCAACTCTCTCCCAACTAGCCATGTGGGACTAAACTCCCACCACTTCCCTAGCCAGCATGGGCCTTTAGGGATTTTCTGAAATTTTTAGATGGGCCTAAAGCCACCCTAATATTTCAACAATCCCCCACCAGATTCCAAAGGCCCATGATGTTGTTCTCTGTTCCCAACACGGTTTTGATATACCAGTATTTTCAGTGGAGACCCATTAAGGTTGAACATCCACTTAGATCAAATAGCTACACTCCTTCACAATTGAACAATGTACTATGCCTTGAATTGTCAGTTTGGCATAAAGTAGTTTCACCAAATGTCTTACCAGTACTAGGCTGCCGAAGGCTGACCCCTCGGGTGGAGCTTATTAGTCACACTGCTGGCCTATTCATGAACTTACTAGAGATCACCCCAATCTCATAGACTGTGACCAGCAGTAGGGCTCATATAGGTGTGTTCCTCCAAAGATCGCTCTGTAGGATAGCATCTTGCTCAAAGAAGCCTTGGAACACATTAAGACAACAGTCAACCTGCCATACAGTTACCGAGAGTATTGCATCTTCAACGGAGTGGGTCAGTAAAATTACTCTCCTCAGTTAACCACTAGCTTGTTTTCCTAGGTCCTACTTCACGGGATCTCCGATCACATAGGTTGGGTTGCTACCATGGCAACTCATGTGGGTCTCATACCCATCTCCCTCGATTCATTTTCTATCATAACTCGTGATAGCCCTTTGGTAAAGGGATCTGCCAGATTTTTAGCCGACTGGATATAATCCAACGCTATTACTCCGGAGTTTCTCAAATGTCTGACAACTTTTAATCTCATTCTTATGTGTTTGTTGGACTGCATGTTGTCCTTTGAACTCTTTACCTTGATAATAACTGTCTGATTATCGCAGTTCATAAGGATAGCCGGTACTGGCTTTTCAACAATTGGCAAGTCCATCAAAAGATCTCGAAGCCATCCTGCTTCGACACCAGATGTGTCTAATGCTGTTAATTCTGCTTCCATTGTTGATCTCGTTAAGATCGTTTGCTTGCAATACTTCCAGGAAACAGCACCACCTCCAAGGGTAAACACATATCCCGTTGTGGCTTTCATCTCATTAGCATCAGAGATCCAATTCGCATCACAATACCCTTCAAGCACTGACGGGTATCCAGAATAGTGAAGTCCATAGTTCACAGTACCTTTCAGATAGCGCATAATTATTTCAATAGCACGCCAATGCATATCACCTGGATTGGAAACAAACCGGATCAGTTTGTACACAGCAAACATGATGTCAGGCCTTGTAGCGCTTGCTAGGTACATGAGTGAACCAATTACTTGAGAGTATCTCAGCTGATCCTTAGCCGTGCCTTCAAATTTTCAGATCTGCACACTAGGATCATAAGGTGTTGGAGAAGTTTTGCAGTCCGAATATCCAAAACGACTCAAAACCTTCTCAACATAATGGGATTGCAGAAGTGTAATCCCACCTTCATTATCTCTCAATAGCTTGATGTTCAAGATAACATCAGCCACACCAAGGTCCTTCATCTCAAAGTTCTGAGATAGAAACGACTTAACCTCCTCAATGACTTTGAGGTTGGTCCCAAATATCAGTATGTCATCAACATACAAGCACAGTATAACTCCTTCGCCCCCACCATGGCGACAGTATACGCATTTGCCAGCTTCATTAACAACAAAGCCAACAGATGTTAAAGTTGTATTGAACTTCTCATGCCATTGCTTAGGTGCTTGTTTCAGGCCATATAAAGATTTCAGTAATTTACACACCTTTCCTTCCTGACCATCTATTACAAAGCCATCTGGTTGTTGCATATAGATTTCCTCGTCTAGCTCTCCGTTTAGGAAGGCCGTCTTAACATCCATCTGATGGACGAGAAGACCATGCGAGGCCACCAAAGAGAGTAATACCCGTATGGTGGTCAGTCTGGCCACAGGTGAATAAGTATCAAAGAAATATTCCTCTTCTTTCTAGGAATAACCCTTGGCCACAAGCCTAGACTTGTACTTTTCAATCGTACCATCAGGCCTAAGCTTCTTTTTGAACATCCACTTGCATCCCAATGGTTTACATCCATAGGGACGTTCGGTGATTTCCCATGTCCCGTTAGCCATGATGGAATCCATCTCATTACGAACCGCTTCTTTCCAGTAGTCAGCATCTGGAGATGCGTAAGCTTCTGAAATAGAAGTGGGAGTATCATCCACAAGGTACACAAGGAAATCATCACCAAAGGACTTTGCAGTCCTCTGTCTCTTGCCCCTACCAAGGGTTTCCTCGTCATCCTTCTCAGGATTTTCATCATATGTTTGTTCATAATATTCCATAGGAATGGCAGGCTCAGGAGTTTCCTCAGATTCCTATCTAGAAGTGCTTTGCATATCTCTCATAGGAAAAATATCCTCAAAGAATGTAGCATCTTTAGACTCCATAATTGTACCGACCTTCACGTCAGGTACCTCAGATTTCACTACCAGAAATCTATAGCCTACGCTATTCTTAGCATAGCCCAAATTAACGCAGTGCACGGTCTTTGGTCCAAGCTTACGCTTTTTGGGGATTGGCACGTTGACTTTCGCCAAGCAGCCCCAAGTACGTAGGTATGAGAGCGTCGTTCTTCTCTTCTCCCATTGCTCATAGGGAGTGATCTCACTATCCTTTGTCGGAAGTTTATTCAGGACATGACATGAAGTCAATATAGCCTCCCCCACCATGCCTTGGATAAACCTGATGTACTTAACATGGCGTTTACCAAATCTGTTAGAGTACGGTTTTTCCGTTCGGCAACCCCATTTGACTGGGGTGAATAGGGAGGCGTCCTCTCATGAACAACACCATGTTCCACACAGAAAGAATCAAACTCATTAGAGAAGTACTCTCCACCATGATCTGACCGAACTCGTTTAATTTTCTTTTCAAGTTGATTCTCAACTTCTTCCTTATAGATTTTTAAAGTAGTGTAGAGCCTCATCTTTAGTGCTTAACAGATATACATAGCAATATCTAGTTGAATCATCTATCAACGTCATGAAGTATCTCTTTCCACCTTTAGTCAACACACCATTCATCTCACAGAGATCTGAATGTATGAGTTCTAATGGTGCCAAGTGTCTCTCCTCCGCAGCTTTATGGGGCTTGCGAGGTTGCTTTGCTTGCACACACGAATGGCACTTAGAACCTTTGGCCAAAGTGAAAATCAGAATTAAATTCAACTTTGCTAACCGTGTCATACAACCGAAACCAATGTGACAAAGACGTGAATGCCAAACTTCTGTTTCATTAACACTCGTATGAATATTGTTCACAACTTTATTACAAAAATCAGCGAGGGAAAAGCGGAATAGACCTCCGCATTCATAACCTTTTCCAACAAATAGTCCATATTTCATAACAACTACTTTATTAGACTCGAAGACCAACTCAAACCCTTCTCTACAGAGAAGGGAGCCACTAACGAGATTCTTCTTGATGGCGGGGACATGCTGCACGTTCTTCAGCTGCATGATCATTCCCGAAGTAAACTTCAGATCGACCATGCCAACACCAAGAACAGAAGCACTCGCGCCATTCCCCATCAATACGGACCCGTTTCCTGTGACCCGATAAGAAGAAAACAGTGAGATGTCAGAACATACATGAATATTTGCACCTGTGTCAATCCACCAATCGGTAGACTGACAAACTGAAAATACAGTAAACAAATTACCGTACCCAGATGCCCCATTCTCACTGTTGCTGACGATCATGTTGATCGAGATTGTCTTCAAGCCGGCCGACGGTGTATGCTTCTGCTTCCGGAAGCGCTGGCAGCCGTTGCAGGTCCGCACGAGCTCCTCGGCGTCGGCCAGCGCCGTCAGCCAGAAGAAGCCGTACAGCATGGCCTTCGCTGTTATGGATCTGGACGACACGTGGTGGCCGCACTCCCCCTTGTGGATGCTCTCGAGTAGCCGGCGCCCTTCTGCCAGCTCGACGCAGCGTTTAGACGCCGGCCACACTGTGCTTGTACAACTCGTCGTTGATGATGGTGTAGCCCTTGGCGCGGCGCAGCACTTGTCTGGCATGTAGTTCCCCCTCTGGGAGTATGTTATGAACGAGGTAGTCGAGGAAGGGTTATGCCCAGGCTGGCGTCGCTCGGCCGGCTGGGGCGACGGGTAGGTCTGGCTGTGGGACGAATGGTGTGACGGGTAACTCTGGCGGCTCGTCGGGGTCCGGCTGCCCAGCCCCCGGGTCCAGCTGTGAAGCCCCCGGGTCCGGCTGCGAAGCCCCCGGGTCCGGCTGCGAAGCCCCCGGGTCCGGCTGTGCAGCCCCTGGGTTCGGCTGCGGAGTCCCCCGGTTTGCCTTGCCCCCGGATCTTGTGACGACCGCCGCTGCGACCCCCAGGCCGGCCAGAGGTCCCGGCGCGGTAGCCCCCGAGATTGGCCGGCTAGCCCCCGGGTTTGTGGATCCGGCTGGCAGGTTGGGGTCGGCCTTCAGGATGATGGAGTCTGATTCTGGCGAATCCATGATGGACGGCTTGTGACTACTCCTACGTATGTGGAGGTTGTGAAAAGAGTGAGGATGGATTTGAAATGGATGGACCCAAGTGATGATATTGAATTGGTTGGAAGATATAATTCCGGGCGAGGCCATCACAATCGTTTGAAAATTATGCCTGTCAACTCCGAGTTGAATTGGAGTGCATACAAGGAGATGGTGGCGGAATCCGAAGATAGGTCGCTTGAGCTATTTGCCACAAGGAATATTGGACCAAGGTTGAATATAGACTTGAACCGGCGTGCTTTCCCAATTAGCCCTGTTCGAGATGAGTATGACCCAACAATGAGCCAACCTCCTCCTTTTAGCCAACCTCATGTTGAGCCAACCTATGATGACACAACAATGGGGCGTACTTCAATGAGCCCGGTTCGAAATGACCAATTTGAAGCACCACAAACGGAGGATGATGACTTGGAGGGTGATGACTACGAGGGTGATGAAGCGGAGCATTGGTTTAGTGAGAATGCCGTTGGTGATGTGGAGGCAAATTGCCGAGAGGAGGACATGGATCATGACCTCCCTTATTTGCGGAGTCATGCATTAGACTCGGAGGATGATGGTCCGGACGAAGAAGTTGATGAGGATGGACTAACGGCTAAAGAAGCCGAAGCTCACAAGAAGGTAGTAGGTCATCGACCATCATTGTTCCGTGATATTAGCCTTGCGGATAAGGCTAAGTTGATGGTGGCATAAGTGCATTGCTTGGGCCAAGGCCATCTTCTAAAATGGACATGAAACCGAAAAAGTATGGGATTAATCCAGGAGTCAAATTCCAAAGTTGGTTGGAGTTTCAGATGTGGATCAAGGAGTATGCGGTTAAGTACCATCGGCCGTATAGGGTGGTTCACTCGGATGTTAATGTGCGTTACACAGTGATGTGCGACGAGGAAGGATGTTCGTGGGTTGTGCGTGCAAGACCGTACAAAGGTGGGCCACAATGGAGCATTGTTAGTTGCCAATCTGTTCATACATGCACCGGCAAGGACATCAATGATGGAAAGAAAATGAAAGTTTTGGAAAAGCACCGTCAATTGACCTCCAATTTCATCGCCCATAGAGTTGCCAATAACATTAGGTCTCTCCCAACATATAGCATTAAGGGTGTGATTGATTTGGTGAAGGAACTATTCAGTTACAAAGTGAAGTTCGGGAAGGCGTGGAAGGCCAAACAAGCGGCATTCAAGATTTTGTACAGCGATTGGGAAGAAGCATATACCCATCTCCCTAGGTTGTTGGGAGCGATGGCGGAAAGTAACCCGGGAACATATCATTTGGTTGAGCCCTTTGGAACAACCACGTTGATGCACAAAGGTGAAAGTTACCGATTATTTGGCCGTGCATTTTTGGCATTTGGGCCATGCATTAGGGAATTCAAACATTGTCGGCCAGTTATTTCTATCGATGGCACATTCTTGACTGGGAGGTTTAAGGGAACCATATTGGTTGCCATTGGTCATGATGCCAAGAATCGTCTTTTGCCATTGGCGTTTGCTTTGGTGACGGCGGAGAACAATGACAATTGGGAATGGTTCATGCATCTAGTGAGGACCAAAGTTATTGAACATGACAGAGAGGTTTGTGTCATCTCCGATCGCTACCAAGGGATTCTCAATGCAGTTCAATAAGAAATTCCTGGTTGTGCTCCGGTTCACCATCGATGGTGCATGATGCATTTCGTGTCCAACTTCTATAAGGCATGTGCTAACAAGGATCAGGCCGACGATCTACAAGATTGTTGTCTCTCCTTCACCGCTCGTCAATTCACCAAATTGTACAATGGATTGTACGCTCTCACAAATGACGGAGGTAAAGAGTTTTTGAGAAGGAACATTGGGGAAAGGGAGAAGTGGGCACGAGCCTACGACTATGGTGGCAAGAGGTACAGTGACATGACAAGTAACATGATGGAATGTTTCAATAATGTGATAAAGGGTGTCCGTCAATTGCCCGTCACAGCAATTGCGGAATATACTTTTCAGAAGTTGAATGAGTATTTTCAGTACTGAAAAATGAAAACAAGCATTAATATACTATATGCATTGACATGAAATGCGAAAGTGACATGAACTGCGAAAGTGACCACAAGCATTAAAATACCTCTTCATCCTCTTCACCCTCCGCATCCTCCGTATCGTCGTTTCCATGGCTTGTACCTTCAGCATGAGGGCTCTTTGACGTCCTCCGTACCGGAGAGGTGACGTCCACTACACGACAACCAAGCAAATTACCTATGCCACGACCCCAATGCTTCGTATGCTATGACAACAACCTCATGTTAGAAGATTTGAACACATAGGTGCGTATGGAAATAAAGTTATGACTTTGTCATACCTCAGCAAAGGCTCAAAGGGCTGACTCGGACTCCTTCCCTGGAGGGTACTTGAGTGCTTCTGAAGCTGAGTCTACGTGTTTCGAGATCTCCTCGCGCTACAAATGAATAAGTCCAAGAGTTAATGACTTATTGCTATAATATGTTGATATGTTGACAAATTTATGAATTTACCACAAAGCGGATCACACGCGTCGAGCTGGTGCTCCTTCCCTCTCTCACAAGTCGGTTATACGGCAGTTTGGCCATCTCGTCATAGCCCGTGTATGCTTCCTCCTCTATGTCTGTGTGAGAAAATGCCGCCGGCAAAATATACAAATGTGACACTTTACCGAGCCATACGAGATAGCGGCTGTACGCTTCATCATCGAATGGCCTGTCAAGAGGAGGAACATAAGATGGGTCTTCAATTTTGTTAATAATGGCCCACCACTTCTTGATGTACTTGTCATGAAGTCTAGGCCAATTTTTTTCCTTCGTCTGCTTTATTTTGTCCAACCTGCATATTACTCCTAATGAGTACATACAAATACTTTAACTATGCCGAGTACCATCATTAAGCTAAAAAAATACTCACCCGTGAAGCCTCGTACTACTGTCCTTAAATGGCGGGGTGGTCTCCGTGCATAGGCCAAACTGTGCCATCACCCGATCAGGAAGGTGGTACTCCACGGCATAGAAACATATCATAGGGCATCACATCCGCCAAAGATGAGCTTCCTCTAAACACTTTGGATTAAGCCGGAACATGATGTTCCTACCAACACTACCAGCCACGCCGTATGGTTCCCATGTGACCTATGTTGGAACCAACTAAAATTACGAATTGTCCATGCAATTAAAAGTAAGTAAATGATTAGTTTTGTGTACCTTCTCCGGGGTTAGCGCGTTGAGCTCGTTGGTGTACCTCATGTAACTTTCCTGCGATTCACCACGGAAAGGTTCCATATTATCCCACATGTACACCCATGTAGGCCTACGCAAATCATTGCCATGATGATCCCAATCATTTTGTTGAAGCAAAGTGGGACGACCTACTGGCAAGCGCAACCACGACCATATCGAGAGTAGAATCATTGGTCCACCAATACTTGCTTTCTTAGTCCTACAACACGCCTCGTCCAACTGCACATAGATCACAAAGTTACAAACTCCAACTACAAATAGAGAAGTGAGTGTTCTGTAAATTAAAGATTATAATTAGAGACAACTTATTACCTGCCGGTACAAATAAGCAAGCGCCACTGAACCCCAACTCAGATTTAGATCCCAACCAGCAAATAGCTTAAGCCACATAAATGAAGCGTTGTTTCCGGTGCCGTCTGAAAAGAGCCCTGCTGACAACATACCACAAGTATGCTCGTGCACACATCTCAATCACCGGCTCCTCGGCGTCCGCAGGGCACTTCTTAATTTTTTTTGAATCCAAGCATAAGTAGCACCGGTGGACACATTTTCCGCCATCGGCGCGTCCCCGATGTGTTCAATCATTCTATCATGCCATCCACTGGAATCGGTGCTCGCACACACCGGCTGACCTCTAATGGGAAGAGCAAGTATCATTGAAACATCCTGCAAAGTAACTGTCATCTCTCCACATGTGTCGGG
Organism: Puccinellia tenuiflora; assembly: GCA_012064385.1. NCBI lineage: Eukaryota > Viridiplantae > Streptophyta > Magnoliopsida > Poales > Poaceae > Puccinellia > Puccinellia tenuiflora. Next base: position 136,551 of record QRDG01001411.1, read on the forward strand.
GGGATGACCCCCGGGTGGTCATAGCAGTTTACAAGACAAGATTTCAAGGCAATCCGGCTGGACGAATCCGGCTAGATCCTTCAGCCGGACCGGCTCAACGCCGGCTGCTCCCAAGCCGGCCAAGGTCGCTGACAGAGTGGCGTGGCTACAAAGGCAGCCGTAGGCCTCACATCGCCCACTACGCCACTACGACGGCCTCCACGACGCATAGTGTCGGGCATGCCGTTGGTTGCCGACCCGCACCCGCCGCAGCCGGAGCCGACCAGACTGGAGGTGTGCCACCCGGCCTCGCACGTCCCCGACAGCGAGCCGACCAGACCAGCAGCGCGCCACCCGGCCTCGCACGTCCCCGACAGCGACGCCTCCATACCGTGCGGCGTCCACTATGCATGATGGAAGGGCACTGTGGGAAGGAAAAAGACTGTAGCCGGACCCGCCGGGTCCGGGTCGGGCAGCCGGCCCCCGCCTGTCAGTGTGTAATGAGCCGGACCCACCAATGTACAACACCTCCTCAGCCCTATATAAGGGGGGCGGTGCGGCCTCCAGAGAAGGGGGTCGATCGATCAATCGCTTAGTCCAGGAAACCCTAGGCTGCTTCATCCGGCAGCTCTAGCCGGACAACCACATACAGCTCAAGGAGCAAGTTGTAACCTATCCACCGTGAAATAACAAGAACAAGCAGGAGTAGGAGTGTTACCTCACCACGAGGGCTCCGAACATGGGTACACCGTGTGTCAGTTTGCACGCTAGTACCTAATCCCGCCTGTAGATGTCGCCGGCTGTGCAAGCTGCTCCCACACCCCACAAGCCTATACTTAGGCATATGTCCATACCACGACATTTGGCGCCCACCGTGGGGCAGGAAACAGCGGCTGGAGTCACATTCTGCACAGGATCCCGTAGTCAGCTCGGCGAGCGAGTCGCCACCGGCCTCGTCACTACTTTCGGCTCCATCGACTTCGTCGCCGACAACGCCGCCTGCTTCGCCGGCTCCGCCTTCCCCGAGGGCGGCACCGTCATCAGCTTCGGCGAGCATCGCGTCTACATCGCCATCACCCCCGAGTACCCTGCCGTGGTGCAGGCTTGCTCGGACCGTCTCCTTGAGACGGCTAGCTGCGAGAGTAGCCCCACACTTCGCGCCTATGCGGAGGTCATGGTCACCGCCGCCGCGCCCCTCGACCCGCAGGGCAGCACCCACAACAACACCCCGAGCTCTGTCGAGGCTCTCATCCGAGGCCTCTCCATGCCCATCATCGCTAACACTGACCCAGCGGCAGCAGCGGCGGAGCTCGACGCAGCACGCCTGCATCTTCTCGACGGCGTTGAGACCGTCGCTGCCACGGAGCGCCGCCTCGAGGCGCAGGTCCGCGAGTACAACACCACCCACGGCTTCACCCCGGTGCCGGTTCACTCCAGCCAGACGGAGGAAGTTAGGCGCCACGGAGGCCACCTCGGAACCGAGATGGACAACGCCAATCCGGCTGCTCCACCAGGTTTCTGTTGACCCGTCTACAACACCCCCGCGAAGAACATGAGGGCGGCGCAAGCCACCGTGAACAAGATCAACGGTTTGCAAGGGGAAGAACTGAGACTACAACACCAACACATCCTCGACCTCGTTGGCGCCGCCAACCGGATGCAGGCCTCCTACGACCGGTGGCAGGTCGGCTCCGCTACCAACAGTCTGGTTGGAGAAATGCCGCCGGATGGCGGACCAACCGGCCCGCCGCCAGCCGGCGCGACTTGGCAGGATCGCCAGGCCTCTTCCCCGCACGCACACCGGGCACGCAGCGTCAACTCAGGCCCGCACCAGGACCGCAACCGCTGACCAGCTGCAGGAAGCAGTCGGAACGATAAGGGCAAGGAGCACGAGCCGACTGCAGGAGGCAGCCGGAACGACAAGGGCAAGGATCGCGAGCCGGCTCCACGGGCAGCCGGCAAAGACAGAGTCCATGACAGGCTCGGCCCGCTGGGACCGGAGGCTGGCAAAGACGCCCTCTACCGCATCGATGCGCTAGAGGAATCCCGTCGGGTGGAGGAAGAAGACGACGGAGGCCATCCCTGCTTCGGCCCGCGCATTGCGACGGAGGTCTTCCCCAAGGGCTTCGCCCTTCCCCGCGACACGCCCAAGTACGACGGCACCAGCAAGCCAGACGACTGGCTCTCCGACTACAGCACCGCCATCTCCATCGCAGGCGGCAACAAGTGAGTGTCCGTGCGCTACGCACCGCTGATGCTGCGGGAATCCGCGCGCACATGGCTTAACAGCCTGCCGGTGCGCAGCGTCAACTCGTGGCTGGACTTCGAGGAGGTCATCATCCGGAACTTCGCTAGCACCTACCGGCGGCCGGGTCACCCGCGCCACCTGGCCGGCTGCGTCCAGAAGCCAGGCGAGAGGGACCGCGAGTACCTCACCCGGTGGTCCAACCTACGCAACTCTTGCGAGGGGGTCACCGAGAGCCAGGCCATTGAGTTCTTCACCAACGGCTGCCACGACAACACCCTGCTCAAGCACAAGCTCCTCTGGGTCAACCCCCAGACGATGACCGAGCTCATGTCCATCGCGGACGCCTACGCGACGGCCGACTCGGCGATGGTCAAGTCCATCCGGGTGAACGAGAATGGTCAGCCCATCATCGACGAACCGGCTAGGGATCAAGCCGGCCCCAGCAACTCCAACCGCAACTGCGACAACCGCGACCGCCGCGACGACCGTGGCCACCTGAATGACGGCGACAACTGGAAGAGGGGTGGGGTGATATCGGACGAGTGATACGTCGTCGCCACCACCGAGGGAAACCAGCCGGTGCCACGCGGTGAAAACCACTACCCTCCTCGCCGAGGAAACAGACCAGAAGGCCACCCATACACTCGGCCCAGGATCACGCTCGAGGGCGCAATGAGTGACCCCTGCAAGTGGCACAGTGAGCCGGGAAAGCCAGCCGACCACACCACTGCTTCCTATAGCTGGACGGGTCAAGTCCAGAGGGGCCTGGGAATGCCGCCTCAACCTCCACCTCCAGGCGGCAATGACCGCGACAACCGGGGCAAGCGGCCGGCTGACGCCGCAGGCAGCTCCCGCGACAACTACCCCAACAGGGACGCGACCTACGTCATCTCCGTCATCGAGCGCAACGACAAGCACAGCCAGCGCAGGCGGGTGGAAGAAGTTCATGCCGTCATGCCGGATGTACATTAGCTCATGAACTGGTCCAAGCAACCCATCTCGTTCGGGCCAGAGGACCACCTGAACATCATGCCAACACCCGGGGGCTACTGCCTCATCCTCGACCCCACCATCGTCTCCGGCCGGCTCACGTGCACCTTCTCCAAGGTACTCGTGGACGGAGGAAGCAGCATCAACATCCTGTACAAGGACACCGCGGACAAGCTGGGGATTCGCGAGTCTGACTTGCAGCCCAGCCGGATAGTCTTCACTGGCATCGTACCCAGCAAGGCTTGTACCCCCATGGGAATGTGCCGGCTGGACGTCATCTTCGGCGACAAAACCAACTTCCGCCGTGAAACCATCCAGTTTGAGGTGGTGGAGCACCGCAGCGCTTATCACGCCATCCTAGGGCACCCTGCTCTCGCCAAATTCATGGCGGTGCCCCACTACGCATACCTGAAGATGAAGTTGTCGGGTCCAAAGGGCATCATCACCGTCTCGGGCGACTACAGATGGTCCATAGCCTGCGCCACAGCCGGCTCCAAGATAGCCGAGTCCTTCGCCATCGCCGAAGAATTCTAGGAAATCAAGCACGCCATCAAGATGGAGGAGCCGGAGATGCCGGCTGCGAAGCGTCCGGCTAGAGAGTCCCAGTTCCAGGCATCGAAGGACAGCAAGAAGATACCGCTGGACGCAAGCAAGCCAAACGAGAAGCTCATCACGATCGGGTGCAACCTCGACAGCAAATAGAAAAGTGAGCTTGTCGACTTCCTCCGTGAGAATCGGGACATATTCGCATGGTCTCCCAAGGACATGCCGGGTGTGCCGAGGAAGTTCGCCGAGCACTCACTCCACGTCAGGCCAGACGCTAAACCGGTCAAGCAAGGACTCTGCCGCTTCGCGGAAGACAAGAGAAAGGCCATCGGTGAAGAGATAGCTCGGCTGCTCCAGCCGGCTTCATCATGGAAGTGTTCCACCCAGACTGGCTATCAAACCCAGTCCTCGTCCTCAAGAAGAATGGCACATGGCGCATGTGTGTTGACTACACCAGCCTGAATAAGGCATGCCCAAAAGATCCATTCACTCTACCCCGCATCGACCAAGTCATCGACTCCACGGCCGGCTGCGACCTCCTATCGTTCCTGGACGCCTACTCCGGTTACCACCAGATCAAGCTCAACTCGGCCGACCAGATCAAGACATCGTTCATCACCCCGTATGGGGCCTACTGCTACACCACCATGCCCTTCGGGCTGAAGAACGCAGGCGCCACCTACCAGCGCTGCATGCAGAGGTGCCTCCACGACCAGATCGGCTGGAACGTCCACGCCTACGTCGACGACATCGTCATCAAGACCAAGGAGCAGCGTACCCACCTCGACGACATCAAGGAAACCTTCGCCAACCTACACCGGTTCGAGATGAAGCTCAACCCGGACAAGTGCATCTTCAGCGTGCCGGCTGGCCAGCTGCTCGGTTTCCTCATCTCCGAGCGAGGGATCAAGGCCAATCCGGACAAGATTGCGGCCATCGAGAACATGAAGCGCCCCACCCGGCTGCGCGACATCCAGAAGTTCGCCAGCTGCCTCGCGTCCCTCAGCCGTTTCATCAGCCGGCTGGGGGAGAAGGCCTTGACGTTGTACCAGCTACTCAAGAAGGCGGACAAGTTCACCTGGACCCACGAGGCGGAAGCGGCGTTCCTCGAGCTCAAGCGGGGGATGTGAACCGCACCCGTCCTGGCACCGCCGGCTGCAAAAGAGCCAATGCTGATGTACATCGCCGCCAACAACCGGGTCGTCAGCGTCGTCCTCGTGGTCGAGCGCCGCGAGGAAGGCAAAGAGCAGCCGGTCCAGCGGCCCGTGTACTACCTGAGCGAGGTCCTTTCGCAGTCGAAGCAGAACTACCCCCACTACCAGAAGATGGTGTATGGCGTGCACTATGCCACCAAACGGCTGCGCCACTACTTCAAAGATCACCCCATCACAGTCGTCTGTGTGGCCCTGCTTGCGGACATCATCGACAACAAGAACGCAACCGGCCGCGTCGCCAAGTGGGCCATCGAGCTGGCGGCTCACTCCATACTGTACGAGCCCAGGACGGCCTCAAGTCTCAAGTACTGGCCGATTTCTTCGTCGGCTGGGCAGAAACCGAGTACCTGCCGCCGTGTCCGGATAGCTCGTACTGGCGGATGCACTTCGACGACTCCAAGATGAAGGAAGGCCTGGGAGCCGGCATCGTCCTCACCTCGCCCAAGGGCGACCGGATGGAGTACGCACTCCAAATACACTTCAAGGCCTCCAACAACGTAGCCGAGTACGAGGCTCGTCCACGGCCTCAAGCTGGCAAAGGAGATAGGTGTGCAGCGCATCCTGTGCTTCGGCGACTCGGACCTGGTAGCCCAGCAGGCGTCAGGGGATTGGGATACCAAGGACGCAAACATGGCGTCCTACCGTTTCTTCGTGCAGCAGTTCACCGCGCACTCGAGGGGTGCGAGTTTCGCCACGTACCCCGGGTCAACAACGAGACGGCCGACATGCTAGCCAAGCTTGGCTCCACCCGGCAGGTCATTCCACCCGGCATATCCCTCGAGCACCTCTACAAGCCGTCCATCACGCCTTCGCCAGAATCGGACTCCATCATCCTGAAGGCTGACCCAACCTGCCAGCCGGATCCACAAACCCGGGGGCTAGCCGGCCAAGCTCGGGGGCTACCGCGCCGGGACCTCTGGCCGGTCTGGGGGTCGCAGCGGCGGTCGTCACAAGATCCAGGGGCAGCTGGACCCGGGGGCTGGGAAGTCGGACCCCGACGAGCCGCCAGAGTTGCCCGTCACACCATTCGTCCCACAGCCGGACCTACCCGTCGCCCCAGCCGGCCGAGCGACGCCAGCCTGGGCATAACCCTTCCTTGACTACCTCGTTCATAACATACTCCCAGAGGGGGGACTACAACCCAGACAAGTGCTGCGCCGCACCAAGGGCTACACCATCATCAACGACGAGCTGTACAAGCACAGTGTGGCCGGCGTCTACCAACGCTGCGTCGAGCCGGCAGAAGGGCGCCGGCTGCTCGAGAGCATCCACAAGGGGGAGTGCGGCCACCACGCGTCGTCCAGATCCATAACAGCGAAGGCCATGCGGTACGGCTTCTTCTGGCCGACGGCGCTGGCCGACGCCGAGGAGCTCGTGCGGACCTGCAACGGCTGCCAGCGCTTCCGGAAGCAGAAGCATACACCATCGGCCGGCTTGAAGACAATCTCGATCACCTCGGCTTGACGCTTGTGATCCCGCTCCCCAAGCCGCTTTACCTCAGCCTCCAGCCGGCTGACGACCTCCGGATCCGCCTACGGGCGCTGCGCAACACCTGCACTCGCCATGAAGAGAGTTAGTCCCCAAAGGGAGGGCCACCGGGTGAACAGCGGTTGCTTACTCTTGGCAGCCGTCAATTCCCGCTTGAGCTCCTGGACCCGACTGCGGAGCTCCCCGACCGAGTGCTGAAAGAAGACAAATCAAGATCAGAACCGGCTAGCAACGGCCTACCATGCATAGCCCATAAGACATACCTCGAGCGCTTCACGGAACCACTTGAAGTCCGAGAGCTGTACCTCCAGGTCCTTCTCCACCTCCCGGGCGAAGGCGAGGGGATCGGCCGGCTTCCGCTCCCGGCCTTCCAGATGGCTGTCTCCCCCCTCGTGCAGCACGATCTCTAGCGACGCATCACTATCGGTCGCGGGCGACTTCCGGGTCGCCTCGACTTCCGGCTGCTTCTCAGGAGCCGATCTCGGCTCGGGGACCACCGGCTGCTCGGCATCCGCCTGCGGCGAAGGCTGAGGCGGAGCAGGTGCCTCGTCCGCCTGCGGCTGGGGCGGGACGTCCGTCGCGCCCTGGCTCTCTCTGGCATCTCCGCCGGCGGGCGGCGCCGCCTGGTCAGCCGGAGGGGCCGTCTCCGCCGAGCCGGCACTGGCCTGCGCGTCTACATCGACCTTCCTCACGCCCTCCAGCGCAGCCGGCCCGTCGCCAGTTTTCTTGCCCAGGAGCGACCTGGGAGGACTGAGGCGGAAAGAGCGTGAACAAAGGATAGACAAGGAAGTTGATAGGCAAGACGAAGACACTTACGCGACGGGATTCCCTGGAGTCTTTGGCACCCGGAGGCGTCTCTTCTTCGTCGGGGACTCCGCGGCTCCAGCATCGGTGGGACTGCTACCGCCAGCCGGTTTGTCAGCCGGCGCAGTCGGCCGCTGGCGCTTCGCGATGGCAACAGGAGACGAGCTGCGGGTCTCTGCATCCGTGTCAGAGTCCACAAGATCAATAACTTCAACGTCAGCAGCAGAAGACGCACCAAGAGCATCATCCGGCTTACCGCGGGGGCGGACTGGTCGCCGGCGACAGCCGGCTTCTGATGTTCCTCGCCGCGGATAGGCGGCGCGTCGCCGTCATTTTCGCCGCCCGTCGCGGCGCCGTTTCCCTCCCCCTCGGCAGCGGAACGCTGAGGCGGCCTCGGCAAATCGGGGAGGAACTGGGGGCCATTCGGCCCGTCCTCAACCGTCTGGAGCCGGAAGAGCTGCAAGCAAGGCCGAGTCAACGTCAGCTGGAGTGCAGTTGTTAAAAGCAGTAATGATGGCGAAGAGATTTACCTTGGGGGCTGGGTGTTTGCGGTTATAGGGCGGGAGCCCAAATCCCCAGTCCGCGCCCGCGTGCCCCTTAGTGATCATCCACAACCAGGCGTCCAGGGACTCGGTGGTGTAGTTCTTCGGGGAGAGACGGGTCGGGTCGTACCGGCCCGACATGTAGCACATCTTGTGCACCCAGCTCTGGAGAGGACACACCCGGCGGTACAGCCAGGCCAGCGCCAGGTCTTCGGCCAGCAGGCCCTCCTCCACCAGGCCACCCACCCGCTTCACCATCGCGTCGACATCTTTGTCGCCGGGTCGGCCTTTCCCGTCCCAGGTGGCCTTGGAGGAGGGCGCGAAGGTGAAGGCCGGCAGACCAATCTGGTCTTGGTCCGACTTCCGGTTGCTGACGTAGAAATACATCCGCTGCCACCCCTTAATAGAATCCGGCATCGTAAAAGCCGGCAGGGGGTGTGCAACAGCTTGTAGACGATGGCGCTGCCGCAGTCGACGGCCTCCTTTCAGCCATCGGCGAAGGTCTTCTGCCGGCTGCGGATGAAGAAGAACCGGCAGAAGAGGTCGAGGTTGGGCCAGATGCCCAGATATGCCTCGCAGAGGGTGGCGAAGAAGCTCAGCTGGGCGATGGAGTTCGCCTCGAGATGGTGAGGTTGGAGCTCGAAATAATCAAGGAATTGACGGAAGAACGGGCTCACCGGGAAGGCGAGTCCGCGTTCGAGGTGATCGAGGAAGACGACGGCCTCACCGTGGCGCGGAGCGGGCCGGATCTCATCGCCGGCGGGAACGCGCGCCGCGGCGTCGTCCTCGTTGCCCAGCAACCCGTCGCTCCGGAGTTGGGCGACCGCCTCGTCGTCCACGATGGACCCCCGCCAGTCGCCGTCGCCCTCGGGCAGCCATCTCACTCTCTAGTGTGACGTCGGCTGCGCGGTGTCGAAGGGCGGAGGAGCGCGGGCCCGTGACGTACCGGGGCGGGGACCGCGCTCTTATCGCCGACGAGGAGCGGGAGAAGAAAGGAGCAGGCCCTGCAACGGCGGCGGCGGAAGAAGGGAGAGGGAGCAAGAAAGCGGATAAGAAGAGGAAGGAGGCCGGGGCGGCCTATTTAAGGGCGGAGGCCGCCTCCTGGGCTCCTGCAACGATCCCCACGATATGGGCCACGTGGAGGGCAACCGTCGGACGTGCGCGGCGATTACAGCCACAAAGGATCCCACTACCTCCGCCAAACGCGGCAACCGGCGCAGAAGATCCCGAGCCGGAACCCGAAGCGTCGCGGCCGAGCCGGGTAGTGGGGTGTCAGACCGACGGGACGGCTAGACGTCATCCCTGACGTCAGTCCCAGCCGGCCCGCCCCTGAATTCAAGACGCCCAGCTGGCTCACCTAGGCCGGCAAACTCGAGCCAGCATTTTCTAGCCGGGGACAACCTCTACACCGACGAACTCAAAGAGCTAACACTACATCAACACGCAGACGTTTACCCGGCTGTGCCACCCGGACAAACCCCAACGTGTTCGGGGCTAGTGTCGGGAGGATGACCCCTGGGTGGTCATAACAGTTTACAAGACAAGATTTCAAGGCAATCCGGCTGGATCCTTCAGCCGGACCGGCTCAACGCCGGCTGCTCCGAAGCCGGACAAGGTCGCCGACAGAGCCGCGTGGCTACAGAGGCAGCCGCAGGCCTCACGTCGCCCACTACGCCACTACGACGGCCTCCATGACACACAATACCGGGCGTGTCGTTGGTCGCCGACCCGACGCAGCCGGAGCCGACCAGACTGGAAGCGCGCCACCCAGCCTCGCACGTCCCCGACAGCGAGCCGACCAGACCGGTAGCACGCCACCCGGCCTTGCACGTCCCCGACAGCGGCGCCTCCATACCGTTTGGCATCCACTATGCATGATGGAAGAGCACTGTGGGAAGGAAGAAGACTGTTGTCGGACCCGCCGGGTCCGGGTCGGGCAGCTGACCCCCGCCTGTCGGTGTGTAATGAGCCGGACCCACCAATGTACAGCACCTCCTCAGCCCTATATAAGGGGGGGGGGTGAGGCCTCCAGAGAAGGGGGTCGATCGATCAATCGCTTAGTCCAGGAAACCCTAGGCTACTTCATCCGGCAGCTCTAGCCGGACAACCACATACAGCTCAAGGAGCAAGTTGTAACTTATCCACCGTGAAATAACAAGAACAAGCAGGAGTAGGAGTGTTACCTCACCACGTGGGCTCCGAGCCTGGGTACATCGTGTGTCAGTTTGCACACTAGTACCTAATCCCGCCTGTAGATGCCGCTGGCTGTGCAAGCTGCTCCCACACCCCACAAGCCTACACACTTAGGCATATGTCCATACCACGACAACAGGGTAGGTGAAAACTATGTGTCTCGGGCCTCCACCGGTCAACAAGCACAGTGATCGCACAAGGGTTCATATGTGGTGTCGACCGAGAGACAAGTGACACAAAAGGGAGAAGTCCTGTCTTCTTGATATACTTGGTGTATCTCCTGTCGTACGGCATCTTCTTGCTATGAACCTCATGTGACCTCAGATGCAACCAAGGGAAAGTCTTTGACTCCTCCGCCAATAACCGGCCACGGTGCGATTTATCGTAATGCTTGCTGAGAATAGGTTCCGGATCCATCCTAAATAAATAACAAAAACAATACAATTAACATCATTTTACCATCATAATTGATAAAAATTATATTCATCAATCATCCAACTCTACCATTTACATGTGACAAATACAAATAATAAATTGATACATCCTACCACCATCTTATCAAAAAATTCCTACATCTTACCACCATCTCACCATACAAAAATACATCCTAACCCTACATATCATCTCCCTACCTACATTCCTAACATGACATATTCATATTCCTAACCCTAGCAATCATCATCCTAACACTACATATGCCAACAAACAAGATGGATTGGAAGGAGGCTAATAAGAGGCATGAACTAGGGTTAACCTAATAAGAGGCATGAGATGGTTTTAACCAATAAAAAGGATGGATTCGAAGGAGAGTACCTCAAAGATCCGAAGGAGAAGCAAATCCACGGAAAATAGCTTCAGATCCGGCCGAATTAGACTAGGGATTTGAGGGGGAAGAGGAGAGGGAGAGCCGGCGGCGCCATGGGTGGGGCTTCTCTGTCCCGTGCGTGAACCGGTATGAGCTAGGGCTCGGGCCAGCCGCGGCGCGCATCTCATATCCCCAAGGGGTATGACGCCGCCCGGCGAGGCGTCGTACACCTCACCATGGCGCTCCCCGGGACGGCGCCATGCTTTCCGACGTGTGGGCCCCCCTTTGCCACGTCGACACAGCCATAGCGCTTTTGACCGGGAAGCCATAGCACCATGGCGCCTTTGACGACGGCGTCATGCTTTAGAGTATGGAGCCGTCCGGTGCGGCACCAATGAAAAAGGATAGATTTGTGATATCTTTTTGAAACCAGGTTATTTCTTGCTAAACTTTCAGAAATATGTCAGTTTCGTCAAAATTTTCACGGCGCGCACGTCCGTCCTCTCGCATCGATTCGTACGTACCTAGTATCTGGACTCCCAACTTCTATCTAGTACGTACTGAACATTCCGCCGCCGCCGCCGCAGCGCTGAAAGGCCTGAAAGCACTGTGCGGAACATGCTGTCTGTCGCCGCAGCTTTATTAGGTCCTGATATGATAGGTGAGCAGTATGTCCGTTGATTTCCCTGGAATTTTACGAACGACGACTATGCGTGTTTCTGGCACGAGAAAGGAATATCTATCCTGCACACGTTTTATCTCCTACGCACGAACGAGATAGACAACTGTGCGTGGGTGGGAACATGAACTGTTGCACGTACTACAGTGCAAAACTTAGGAGCGTGAGCACGGATCCTCCACGCCTCCGCTGGAATATATGTGAGGCTACGAGTAGGGGATCCAATCCAACTTCAGAATTCGATCGAGCAATAACGCGTGAGGCTTAATTCTTGGGATGATTCTAATAAGAATCTTCAGTTCGCGAGGGAGCATCGTGTCAACGGTTCCTCTTCGGCGTCGCGTACGTCCATGGCAGAAAGCTGCGAAATGCCTTTTATATCCAGACGAGCTTCAATCCTCTCCAGAAAATAAAAGAATCGATTACAACGTTCTTCTACCAAGCAGGCCCTAAAATCTCGGTATCCTGCAGTTCTAGAGAAAATTAGAAAAAAACCACCACAATTCAGACATATGAACAAAAAATAGCCGGAACTAGTAAAAAAAACCACCGAGACGCATAACATTAAAACATTAATAAAAAAACATCAAAATGTAGAACCCCTTACGAAAAAACATTTACAGGGACCAGTCTAGTTTCCCTGTGCGGGTGGTGGGATGTGCAATACGTTTTTTTTTCTAGACTGGTCCCTGGAAATTAACAAAAAAAATCAAAATGTAGAACCCCTTACGAAAAATCAATTACACCAGACCGCTAAGGATCCGGTAAGTACAACATTGATTCCTTCGGACGTGCCAATTGTACAAATACGGCCATAGTGACTTGGATGAATATCTCGGATCCGAAAACTTGCAGTTGTCTGTGCAACCCTCCAGGACTATTAAGACGGTTAGAACAAAACTGCTTGAAGTCGAGGCAAAAGGGGCTGCTCTTTCTACAACTATATTAGTACCGAAATGCTTTAACCGGGCATCTAGCGTCCGTTACCCTTACTGTTTTAACGTGTCATATCGGCTTGATAACGGGATCCAGGGTAAGAAACAATGTTAGCCAACATAAATTAGACCTTCAGTGTTTTTTGTGACAATGTTACGCATGCTAGCTTGGTGGTAATTTCTGATTCTTTACAACCTGATGGTTTTTCGGTCCTACCACTGAATTGTGGTGTTTTTATTTATTTTATCGCAGTTCTAAAGGCCCCTTTGATTCGAAGGAATTTTTTAATTGTGGTGTTATATAGCAGTACGTATCAAAGGGATTTTGAAGGATTCTAATGTTTAGGATCTTATTTTTTACGTTGACTGTTTGATTTATAGGATTACAAGCCATAGAATTTTTTTTCCTTGAGATTCATATGTACTAGATTTCATTGGAAAAGTTCCATATACTCCCACCTCTTTAACATAATCCAACATTTTGTCCTGCGAGGATCAAACAACCTTGAAAATGACACGCCGTTCTAATGATCTAATCATGTTCTTTTCCTATACCTGTGTTTTAGCAATTAATTCTACGAAGCAAATTAAGAGGCTCCAAAAGTTCAGAATACGCGAATTAGTCTATATATCTAGCCGTACGTTGTGGCATCTCTGATTTGGAAAGTAGATATTTAAACCGGACTCGCCTTGAACAATCTGCAATGTGCGACGCCGACCAGGCCACCAGGGGCCACGTGTACAGCGCCGCACAGTCCACGTGTATCCTAAGCAACGTACGTATGCCCACTCACTCTCGCAGTTTGCTGCCCGAGCGCGTACGTACGTGACGCCCCTGGCCCATCCGTAGCCGCCCAAAGTGGCAAGGCACGACCCCGGCCGGCCCGACCGACGACCGACCGTGAATCGGGCGCATGGCGCCGTGACACGTCCACGCGCACCCGCCGGCCGTGAACGCGAACACGACGGCGACGTGCACCGCCGCGTCACGTGGCACGACGGTCGCGGTTGCGCGCCTCCCGGATCGCCGGTCGATCGCCGGCCTGCGCGTGAAGATGTGCGATCGAGATGCAAGACGTGGGTCGGTCGCGCGGCTGAGCCCCTGCCGTGGAAGCGTTGCACTTTTGGCCTGGCCTGGTCCACGGCCGCAGCGCACGCACGTACGTATCGTTCTTTTTCGTTCGATGTTCGATGCACATGCAGCTCGATCGGGGTCGGCCACGTTTGGGATGTGGCCTTCTGTTTCGTTTGTGCTTCGATTTGATCGGTCGATGAGCACGTACGTGAAGTCCCCGTCCCATGTGGCCATGCTCACACCGTACCACACACAGGAGTAATGCATGACAGGGAGTCGTGGCATGCATGAGATGGCACAATCGATATTCCTGCGTTTTGGCGAAGAAAAAGTATGACGAAGAATGCAGTTGCGTACAAAATTAATATCTGGACTCCTAGCTTGGGAGATCTGAAAGGAAAAGAACGCCCGTATCTTCAACAAGTCTCTAATGCCGTCTGAGCTCATGCAGAAGATTAAGAAGTAGGTTACCTCGTAGGAAATAAACATCTTGGAGAGATTGCCGTTTATAAGTTCAAAGTAAAAAAAAAAGGGAGAAAAATGACGATTTTCCTTTCGGATAGGTTGGATGGAGTATGTTGAGCGCCGCTCTCTTCTTTACACCTCTATTCTGTCTTTTCCTTTTTTTTGGCCTCGGCCGCGGCATGTTTAATTCTGCTATATCAATATAAAAGGTAAAGCTTTTTGCCTCGCTTAAAAAAAAGGGTACATCAAATAAGACGGGCTTGTCGATTTCAAGGCACTAAAACACGATCATCCGTACGTTTTGTAGATAAAAGGTTGAAACTCGATGTTAAATTAATAGCGCCAGATGGCAAAGATACATAAGTGTCAATCAGATTGTAGTCTACTGCTTGTAAACGGACGAGTTATGAAAAAATAATATGAAAAATTAGGCAAACATACAAGGTTGGATCCTTCCTACCTTACTGCACAATCGACTACACTGTTATGTTTATGCATACGAAAATCAAAGAAGTTTTGTGTTTCTATTTGGAAGATTTTTCTTTTGAAACAAGCCATTTTTTCGTATTTTTATTGATAAAGAAGGAGCAAATTGGGGGGTCTAAGCCATCAAAAAGAAAAAGAAGGAAGAAAAGTGGGGGCGGCCGAAACAGGGACCATAAAAAATTAACCAATAATCTCCGATATATGTCTTGCACTAACCAGGATCCAAACATTGCTCTCATCCTTAATTTTTTTCTGCATAAGAACCACATGCATTTTGATTTATTGTTAAAAACCCTAGCGTTTCCGCTCCTTCCATAGCTCCTAGGAAATAACCGTGATGACCGATAGGACCTTAGGCAAAAAGGTTGGGGCCGAGGAAATGACAAGCTAGTATTCGAGCACTGTTTGCGACCTGGAGCCCAAGAGTTGGACCAAAAAAGGGCATGGAAGCCAAGATGCAACAACCAGCCAAACGGGCCTAGATTAACGACATTCAAATATGATGTGTCTGGCAGTTTTCGGTTGACAATGGCAAAGCGGACAAGCAGGATGATGGGTCCACCCATAAATCGTGAGGTGGTCCGAAGTCCATAGTATGTTCAGAATGACCAACCAAGAGAAGAAATGACACTTGGTGGGGCCCACATATTCCACATGAACTTCTTGAAGGAACATTTGGAAGAGCCAAGGAACTTAGCCTTATACGTCGTGGTGGACGAGTAAGCGCCATTAGTCGTGATAGTCAAGGTGATAAAGTCCTCACCGCTAGGGGAGAGCGTAACTTCGCAGAGAAGCTCCCAAAGGACAATAAATTACCGGATGTATCCGCTGTAAAATTATCAACCGATAAATCCGAGAAATATTTGAGGTTAAGAAGGGAGACATGGACCGAACGATTCTTTCATTTCGAAGCCTTGAAGATCCTCGAGGCAATCATCCTAACTGCCATGCTCAGGAATCAAGAAAAAGATCGAAGGAAGGCACATGCCATTTCCAAAAAAATCACCCTAGTAGTGAAAAGCAATCTGTAAGAATCATTATTCGGAGTTTCCCGACCCACCCACGGTTTGTCCGGAGCGACCCACTCGTACGAAAGCCAACAAAGTTACACTGCACGGAAGAATTTCTCCAGGTCAAGAATACCCAAACCTCCGGTATACTTGGGGCGGCAAACCTTGCCAGACATGGTAAAAAAGAAGTTCGCCCAATTGACCTTGCATTTACCCCCGCTGATGGCGTCACAACATTTTCATAACAACCCTCACATGTTCTTGTCAAAGGCATTGAGTGCTCCTTTATCAACCTTAATCACGGTAAGCGTGAAGATAGTCAAGGAAGCGAGGACCGATTTGACCAGTTCAGCACAACCTGCACGAGTAATGAATCTTCTTTTCCAAGCTTCAATAGAGAAGCAACTTTATCAATATAAGGTTGAAGGTCAGCGCGGCGAAGCCTCCCAAGGGACAAAGGAAATCCTAGGTATTTGATGGGAACTGAGAACGAGTTATGACGATTTACTTTATATATGTAATTTTCGAGGTCTCTTTTCGTTTCTTTGTACGAAGGTGATCTTTAAAATTTGTGCAACTTTAGGATAAAATGTTAATTTGTACACATAAATATTTTGCGCAATTTTGGTTAAAACATGCAATTGATTAGTTTGCACATTACACATAATTGTTATTGTGCAACTAAGGGTTTTAGAAATGAAGCTAAATTACACATAAGTTTTTATGTGGAATTTTTTCCAGGGTCTAATTCACAATAACAATAAAGTTGACAGGGCAGAAGTTGTTCTCGATATTTTCCATGCTTACAGTGTAAGGAGGAAAAAAAACTGGTGTGACCTATATAGAACAACTATCATTTAAGAGGCCTCCCCTTTTTTGGTGTGGGACAACTTGTGGAACCATATGCATAATAAAATACTTGTTCTAAATGTCCTTAGTCAATAGAGTTGTATGGATGCTTAATTCTGACTAATATGTTAAGTCGATCGATGACTCAGTTTAACTTCTCATGAGCATTGAGATGCTAAGTCGACACACAGACTCGACTAAAGAAAATTAACGAGGCGCGACTTCTCATGAGCATTGAGATGCTAAGTCGACACACAGACTCGACTAAAGAAAATTAACGAGGCATGACGAGAAAGATGGCATTTGCATGTCTCATCAATGTGTGTGTCACAATTTTAGACCTGAGCTCCTCGTACTCGATTCAGGTTGTGAATCGAACGGATTTGATTCTGTCAAACGCGACGTGTCACATGATAATATAAATGCAGACAATGGCGGAGCTAGCATGTAAGAGTTGGGTTCAAGTGAACCCAATGGATTTGTGCTAATCTAAACTAAATTTCTAATTACTGCGATTTATCATTTAGTTAGACCTCATAGACATGAAAAGATGAACCCATCGACTTATTTTGCTAGCTTCGCCCCTGAATGCAGAGATCGGGCTGGCTCGACAAGTAAGCTTGTGACGTAGTTGACCAAGATGGGATTGCCCCTCCTATTTGTAGAGATGTTCTCCGACCCCATTCGGATGATTTGATCGTAAATTAGAGTCATTCGGAAAATATGGCCATATGGCCTGTTAGATTCCTTTCATGTTCCTTATATATCATTGATTTCTCAAGAAGAGAAGAATATCCATGAATTCCGGTTCCCCTTTCCTCCTTTTTTCATAACTGATATGATAGTACTTCCGGTGTAGGCTGCTACGAATATCTCCCATTATCCTCTCCTGATACTTTGTCGAGGTGGCCCAATGGGGTGCTGGATAAGTAGGGCACCCATTTCGCTCTCCCTCTCTCCCCCGAGATTGCTCGGGTTGCCTGCTACCGAAGGAAAAAGCGAGCACCCAAGCTCGGGCACGGTCGAACGAATACCAGCCACACGCCCGGCGATGGCCTCGGTGGTCACCCGCTGAGCCTATCGCCATCCGACCTCACCCCATCCAGCACCCGCCCACCATACTATAGAACACCCCTAATCCCGAGCACGGAGCACCTCGTCACTCTCCCGCTCCACTTCCCAGATCCCCACTCATATTCCGAATAGTGTCAGCCAGTTGCCACTTGCTCTCCGACCTCTTGGACGCACACCCATTTTTGGATTGACCTGTTTCCAAGGTGAGGATAGGAGGAGAGTTAAGCTGCTGTAATCTTGACGAGGAGGAGGAGGAACAATGGCGCTCTCGTCGACGTTCTCCCTCCCACGAGGCTTTCTCGGCGTGCTGCCACAGGAGCACCATTACGCGCCCGCCGCCGAGCTCCATGCCCGGCCTCTCAAGGTAAGAAAGAAAGAATATATGATATGCCTCCTCTGCTCTGGCCTTGCTGATTCATGGTCGATTCTTATATATATGTTCCTACCGGTTCAATTCCTGCTCTTCTCCTTTGCAAATTGTAATGGTTGTTGGCTTGTTGCTGATGTTTGCCTTGGCAAATGCTTGATCAATCAACCTGTCTGCAGCCGAGGAAGAGGTCCTGCATTTCTGCGTCGCTGACGGAGCGGGAGGCAGAGTACCACTCGCAGCGGCCGCCCACGCCGCTGCTGGACACCGTGAACTACCCCATCCACATGAAGAACCTCTCCCTCAAGGAGCTGCAGCAGCTCTCCGACGAGCTCCGCTCCGACGTCATCTTCCACGTCTCCAAGACCGGCGGCCACCTCGGGTCCAGCCTCGGCGTCGTCGAGCTCACCGTCGCGCTGCACTACGTCTTCAACACCCCGCAGGACAAGATCCTCTGGGACGTCGGCCACCAGGTAAGCAAACAAACAATGCACACTTGACTTTCAGAAATCGGATTAATTGGGATAACGTGCCCCCGCCATGTGAGGCGCAGCTGAGCTCGGCTCGGAGACCGATCGATCGATTAATCGTCCCGTTTTTGTTTGTTTATTCCCGCGATGCAGTCGTATCCCCACAAGATCCTGACGGGGCGGCGTGACAAGATGCCGACGATGCGGCAGACCAACGGCTTGTCGGGCTTCGTCAAGCGCTCCGAGAGCGAGTACGACAGCTTCGGCACCGGCCACAGCTCCACCACCATCTCCGCCGCCCTCGGTAAGCTAGCTCCTGACAATCATCTACTATTCGTCTCTGCATCGGATTGTGTAGTTAATTTGCTCGTGGCAATTGATTAAGTTTGTGCGCGTGTGATTGGTTGGCAGGGATGGCCGTCGGCAGGGACCTCAAGGGCGCGAAGAACAACGTGGTGGCGGTGATCGGCGACGGGGCCATGACGGCCGGGCAGGCGTACGAGGCCATGAACAACGCCGGGTACCTCGACTCCGACATGATCGTCATACTCAACGACAACAAGCAGGTGTCGCTGCCGACGGCGACCCTCGATGGGCCGGCGCCGCCCGTGGGAGCGCTCAGCGGCGCCCTCAGCAAGCTACAGTCCAGCAGGCCGCTCAGGGAGCTAAGGGAAGTGGCAAAGGTATGCTGGCCTCACAATTGTTTCCCATCGGATAGATAGTACGGTAAAGGCGCGTTGAATCGATATACTGGTGCAGAGTCAAATTCCAACTCGCTGCATAGTCATCTGCTCAGGAATCAACTTCAGACTTACTTGAAAATGAATAAAATTGTGTACTTTTAATTGGGGAAATGACAAGATCATCATCAATCAGCAACAGTTTTTAAAACCAAACCAAACCAAACCTGTCAGTATCGCCGTGGCGTATCTCGAGAAATTTTTAATCTTAAAATTTTGTATGCTTGTACGGTACATGCCAAAACCCTCCACAAAACCTAGCTGTTCTTCTAGATACAATGCACATACGCTATACTCGATCTATGCCAGGTGTAAGAATGTCCATCAGAAATGGCGATGAAACCTAGATGAGAGTAAACATATTCCACTAGGCACTAGCATTTTGTCTTCAACAAAAACAGCTGAGTGGAAGGGTGATCTTAACAAGCGACGTGGCTTAAGTCTAATTGTTTTGACGTGCTTAAGTGAAGCCAGACATGTACAAGTGTCAAGTGTGACTGTTTTCTATCTAGATTTGACTCAAATGATAATTTATTTTCACTCGGACGTACCATAACAGATTAACAGTGTAGAGAGAACCAAAACAGAGCACATGATTGACAGTTCAAATTGATAGTTAATGGGCCGGTCCGTGTAGATTTAACGACACTACAGTCTGGTGTTGTTTCAAGACTGGGCCAAGAAGAAGGCCCACATATTCAAGTCTGCCTCTCTTGTACTCACCCGCGTGTTCTGATCTCATCAGGGAGTGACGAAGCAAATCGGCGGATCGGTGCACGAGATCGCGGCGAAGGTGGACGAGTACGCCCGCGGCATGATCAGCGGCTCCGGGTCGTCGCTGTTCGAGGAGCTCGGGCTCTACTACATCGGCCCCGTCGACGGCCACAACATCGACGACCTCATCACCATCCTCCGGGAGGTCAAGGGCACCAAGACCACCGGCCCCGTGCTCATCCACGTCATCACCGAGAAAGGCCGCGGCTACCCCTACGCCGAGCGCGCCTCCGACAAGTACCACGGCGTGGCGAAGTTCGATCCGGCGACGGGGAGGCAGTTCAAGGTCCCGGCCAAGACGCTGTCCTACACCAACTACTTCGCGGAGGCGCTGATCGCCGAGGCGGAGCAGGACAGCAAGATCGTGGCCATCCACGCGGCCATGGGCGGCGGCACGGGGCTCAACTACTTCCTCCGCCGCTTCCCGAACCGGTGCTTCGACGTCGGGATCGCCGAGCAGCACGCCGTCACCTTCGCCGCCGGACTGGCCTGCGAGGGGCTCAAGCCCTTCTGCGCCATCTACTCCTCGTTCCTGCAGAGGGGATACGACCAGGTGGTGCACGACGTGGACCTCCAGAAGCTTCCCGTGAGGTTCGCCATGGACAGGGCCGGGCTGGTCGGCGCCGACGGGCCAACCCACTGCGGGGCCTTCGACGTGACGTTCATGGCGTGCCTCCCCAACATGGTCGTCATGGCCCCCTCCGACGAGGCCGAGCTGCTGAACATGGTCGCCACCGCCGCCGCCATCGACGACCGCCCCTCCTGCTTCCGGTACCCGAGAGGCAATGGCATCGGCGTCCCGTTGCCCGAAAACTACAAAGGCATCCCCATCGAGGTACGTTTCTCATCAAAGTATTCAAGATCATAGTATGTCACAGCTCAAGGAACAAGAACAAACTAAAGATCGATGTGTGCTTCGCAGGTGGGCAAAGGGAGGATCATGATCGAGGGTGAGAGGGTGGCGCTGCTGGGGTACGGGTCGGCGGTGCAGTACTGCATGGCCGCGTCATCCATCGTGGCGCAGCACGGCCTCAGGGTCACCGTCGCCGACGCCAGGTTCTGCAAGCCGTTGGACCACGCGCTCATCAGGAGCCTCGCCAAATCGCACGAGGTCATCATCACCGTCGAGGAAGGGTCCATTGGTGGATTCGGCTCTCACGTGGCTCAGTTTATGGCCCTCGATGGCCTTCTCGACGGCAACCTTAAGGTACCCAATTTAAGCAACATTGATCAGTCACGAACCCATACAATGCTGATGACTTGAGTGACTGATCGTAAGTTTTCTTTTCGCTTGTGCAGTGGCGGCCGGTGGTGCTCCCCGACAAGTACATCGACCACGGATCGCCGGCCGATCAGCTGGCAGAGGCTGGGCTGACGCCGTCGCATATCGCCGCGACGGTGTTCAACATCCTCGGGCAGGCGAGGGAGGCCCTCGCCATCATGACGGTGCAGAATGTCTAGGGTCCATTGTGCTGCCTCGGCTCCTATAGAGAACCTTGTACATTTTGGTCGTTAGATGATTCAGAGAGATTAGTCGGCGTCAGAAATTAAAGTGATCCCGATCAGGGGAAACATGACAGTTTTCGTTCTTTTTGCTCTGACGTTGAGGTACATGGTTGGTTAATTAATTGTTCGTGGAGTGGACACATCTGTTGTGTTTGTATTTATGAAAGGAAATGATAGTACTATGTTGGTAGATTCTTGTGGATTAAGGATACTCTGTATATAGTCTCTGCTGTTGGGGGTTGTGGTAGTTTCTACACCGCGGATAGGTGTTATACCGAACTTCCCCCCTTCCCTTCTCTCCCGACCTGGTCGCCCCCGCGCGGGCGACTGGGCCGCGCCGCCGGCACCGTTCCTCCAGCTCCCTCCCCTTCCTTTCCCCCCGCCGTCGCCGCGGTCGTCCCTGGGCTCGGCCCGAGCGGCGTTGGCGGCGGCGACCCCCTGCCTTTCCCCTCTCGGTGGTGGCTTCGCGCGGGGCGGCGCAGCTCCGGGTGGTGCTCCTTGGCGACGGAGGTCCGGGTGCTAGCGGCGGGGTGGCCTGCGGCCGCACGGGTGGTGGATCCCGCGGTGGTGCCACCGTTGGTGGCGTTGGCGACGGGTGCTGGCGCCCTGCTGGCCCAGATCTGAGCCCATCGGGCCCGTTCTGGGTCACATGGGCTGGGCGCGATCCCGCTGCCACCGGTCTGACTTCGAGCTGCTCATGACGAGTGTGGTGACGACACCTCCACCCCGGCTGTAGTGCGACAATGGGAGCTTCACGGCCCCGTCTGGGTCCGGCCGGACCTATGGTGCCGATCACAAGGGCAGCAGCGGCATGGCCTACGTGCAGCAGCGTGGCGGCGGGGACTTTACGGGCCTTCCCGAGGCCCGGCCGGGCCGGCACGGCCTGGTGTGTCCCCGCTACTGCGTCCGGTCAGCACCCGCAGGTGGCGGTGGAGGATGCCCTCCAGGTGGCCGCGCTGCTGCCGCCCTCCGGCTCCACTGGACTGGTGTGCTCTTGTCGTTGTGTCCGGTCGGCTACCGTCTTTGACGGTGGAGGTTGTTCCCTCCCGCGTGGTTGTGGTCCCCCGCCCTTGTCTACAGTTGTCTCTTCTCAGTCCGGCCTCGCGGTGTTTGTCATGGTGAGACGACGGTGGTGACTTCATGACCAAGCTGGCGCTTGCTGGTGGGCGGCAAGTTTGGTGGAGCGCTACGGATTGCCCGGAGATGTGGTTTTTTGGCGGTCGGGAGAAATCCTGTCATCTTGGCACCGACGCGGCGACGCCTGCGTGTGTCGCCATTCCTTCCTGAAGGGCGTCGGGTGTACCCCTTCCCCACTCCCCGTAGCGTACCGGGGGAAACCCCAGGACCAGTCCGGGCAGCAGCGTCGTCGTCGTCGCTTTCCTTCTCGGAGGTGTTGCTTGGTACACGGCGATTCGGAGCGCTAGGATAGTGGTGGGTTTTCTCGGAGGGCGCAGCGGTTGCGAGCCATCTTCGTTTTCGTCGATCCGCCGATGTGGCTTTGTTTCTTTCTCTTCTCTCTTCTTTCTTTTGGGCTAGGGTGTGCTGTTTCAGCCCCAGCTGTGTTGTGTGGTGTTGAGTTTGTATCTCCGGCTGTATGGTGATCTTTGCTTTATTTATAAAGCGGGCGCAAGCCTATTTCGTCAGGTGTTATACCGATGAACCTGCCGATCCTGGTTTGTTACATACTTACATTTCATCAGCGATAGGAGCATGAACAGCACGCCACATTCTGTTAGCCGATCCAATTAAATTGGGAAATTTAGTGAATGTTATTGTATTTCAGTAAGGAAAAATATTGCACTTGCACATCGCGACTCATTAAAGCCCACTCCTATTATGTACTGCAACTATAGCTTGCTATTTTTACAACCGAGGGCATCTCTCAGGCAAGCCCCCAAGAACTACTGACAAAGAGGTAGCTACCGAGGCCTTCACCCTATGCTTAAGTTGTTTGTCAGAAATATAATATATTAGACTGCATATTCCATCAGTTCGGACTTTTGGGATAATTGGCTAGTGCATCAATTCAATACTGTTAAGCATGGTGACATCAAGAACAAATCCAGATTTCCATCCTGTGAAAGAAGGCTTTATATCCTTGAAAGTCCATCCATGCCTCTACATATAAATGTTTCGGCATGCCAAGATTACTATTTCAGTGAGACGGGGTCAAAGAAATTGGTTTTTGCATGCATAAAACTTCCCTGAATTAATCTGTTTCTCCAATCAATCTGTAAATAATTCCCAAACCTTGAGATGAAAGTTCAGTTGAAGAACAAATGAATCCTACCCTCCAGAAAACTCTCATGACAAATAACACAATCATTATTTTAGAAATCTTCCAGTGTCTCCTTAAGATCATATCCTCTATGTCTATTCTGTCATGAAGAATGAGCCAAACAAAGAACTTGTGTTTATGCACACGCTTTAACTTCCAAATCCAAACTGAATGATTATGATTAGGAAGCAATGAAACTATATGTTATAGAAAGTCTTAGGAGCATAAACTCCTTCATTCAGTTGATAGATCCAAGAATCATCTGCAGGGCTGAGGGCGACATCATTCAACAATAGCTGCAAAGAATTATATTCGTGGTATGCTTCAGCAGACAAAGGCAAGTGAAAGCCATTAGACATGGATTCCATAGAAATGGTCTTTAACTGAGGCCTTTTTGTTCTCAGCAAAATAAAAAAGCCCGGGGAAGATTGTGGCTAAAATCTAATCCTTCCAAAGATTTTCCCAAAATAACAAAAATGGACCAATCCCAAACTAACACCTTGTCAGTGATGTCGAACTATCAGAAGCATTAATCACTCATCTCCACCAGAAAGACCCACTTAACACACATGCATTTGGAACTTTCTCATTGTAATAAGAGTCCATGGGCAGTTTAACCTAAGGAAACTTACCATTATTATAAAATTTATCCAAATGCTTCATGAGAAGTTTTGTTCTGAACTTGTAGATTGATTATAGCAAGACCTCCCTTCTTCTAGGTTTACATACCATGTCCCGGATGGCAACTGAATCAACTCTTTCCTTATTTTTATCTTCCTCCAGAAACATCTTCCTCTTGCTTTGTCAATGACCTCAGTTACACCTTTGGAAATCACAAGAAGTTAGCCTACCTCGGTTGGTTAGAAAGTGGATGTACAATCCAACCACCCAAGTTCAACTCCCCGTGGACTCAGATTTGGGTTTTTATTATTTTAAGATCGATGTTGGGGCGAGTGCATATAAACTATGCTGGTAAATAGGAAAGCACAGAGTTGTCAAGCACTATATTGTATCCATATGAAAGAAAGGAAACAATAGCGGACAATATTCTCTCAATCCTATCAATGATAGGAGAAAATTACTTAATAGATGGCTTTGTAGTCCCCATGGGTATCGGAAGGTATGTGAAAGACATAAAACCAATCTGACATTCACAGACTTTGCCTTCTACCTGAAAAGGCAACTTCTTTAGGACTTACATTACTGGGGATCATTGAAGATTTGTGGTAATGAAGTTTTAGTCTATTAATGTATGTATTCTTATTTAAAAGGTCCTTGAAAATGAGTAACTGATTAGCTATAACAGACAATACAATTAGAGTGGTATCTACATGGTGTACTATTGGATTAGACCCATCAACTAGAATGGGAAGATTTAGTATGTCTTCAGTAAGGGCCAAGTTTAGAATGCTCTATGAAAAGATCACTTCCAAGACATATAAAAGTGGGGATAAAGGGTCTCCTTGCTTAACCCCATACTGCATGAAAACAATCATTCCAAGTACCCCATTCAGCAGGACAAAGGAATAGTCATATGAAAGTATCTCTTTGGCCCACTGCAATACTACGGTAGGAAGCCTTTGCACTTAATAATATAATAATTGCATAATACTCTATTGTATCAATAATATTCTATTGTATCAATGGAATTTTTAAAATCAATCTTGATTAGCACCACTTTCCTCTTGGATATCTGACATATATAGATGCAAATACTCAAAAGATCATGCAAGAGAATCTTGAATTGTTCTAGACTTTATGAAGTGATACTGATTATCATGTATGCATCTAGTAATTTCTGCCTAGAATCTGTTAGCAATCAATTTTGTGAGAAATTCCTGACAAGAATTGATAAGGGAGATTGGCCTAAAATCATTAACTCTCTCTAGACATTGTTTATGGGGCACTAGAGTAATATAAGAACAATTGATATTATATATAGAAATGGTACCCTGGTGGAAATCCTTGCATAAAATCATCCCTAATAATGTGCCAATGTTTTTCCAAATAAGCATGTAAATCCATCTGGCCAGGAGCTTTATCAGGATTAATACGATTAACACTACCAGGAAAAGCATTATAGGGAGGTTGCCTATCTGTGGCGCACCCTTAATCTATGCGCCACAAAAAATTATTCTGTGGCGCATGGCTATAGATGCGCCACTGAAATTTGAACATTCTGTGGCGCATCCTTAGCCCATGCGCCATAGAATATCAACTTTCTGTGGCGCACTGCACGCCATGCGCCACAGAAAGGGAGACTTCTGTGGCGCACCACTCTTCATGCACCACAGAATACGCGTGGGCCCCACCTTCAATCAGTGGGCCGTGGTCCATCTCGGCCTTTTCTGTGGCGCACCGTGGCTGGTGCGCCATAGAAATTCATCTTTCTGTGGCGCATGGAGAAGGATGCGCCACAGAAAGTTGAATTTCTGTGGCGCACTAGCAGTGGTGCGCCACAAAATAGCAACTTTCTGTGGCGCATGAGGGCCCGTGCGCCACAGAATGTGGACGCCCAGATCTACAAAAAGGTGGTAGACCACCTTTCCCCATGTGACCCCCCTTTTTCTTCCTAGCTCCCATCTTACTAACCCGAGCTCCTTCTCTCTCCCATGCCATTTTGACCATCCTATTCTCCATTATTTGTTATTAAACCTACCACAATTTGATATATAATTGGTGAGGGCTTGGGGAGAGTCTCGATATATATTCTCCTCCTCTTTTTTTGTCCACTATTTTCTCTCCATCACCACACACTCTCTCTCATCGATCACGGTCACGTCTCGGCAACGGATCTAGATCTACAAGGTGGGTATTGGTGTATGGATGTTTGTTGAAGGCATGAGAAACTTGTCGGCGGGCGATTTACACGTATATGCATGAAACTTGTGTGTGTGGTTTGATTAAATCTTTGCATGTTGTAGCTTGCGCCGGCGTGGTGCATGGATGTTTGCCGAAATGTTGATTCATTTCCCTTTCGGTGAATTTTTGCACCACCCATATGTCCTACTTTTAGGGGAAGTCATGCCGAATTTTTCCATCGAACATTTCCGACTTCCCGCATGAGAAGCTTGTATGTGTGTGAGCATGTTGCGATTACTTAATTCTAATTAATAACACATACTCTATATGTATACCGCGTAGGCGACCATGGTCATCAAGATGAGCTCCGATCGAATCGACAACTACAAGGAAGAAGCGAAGGCGGAAATGAGACGGTGCAACGGGCGCCAGATACGATGTCCATGTCAAAGTTGCAAACTTGTGAGATGGATCGACCCTGATTCCGGACAATTGGAGGAACACCTCCTCAGGCGCGGTTTCATGGAAGGCTTCAACCAAGCGCCGACAGCAAATGCTGCGCCTGAAGACGAGGGCGGACAAGATGATCATGACGACGGAGATGCCGACATACATGGTCATGATTGTGGTGGAGAAGACGTTAACACGCCGCAGAGCTCGCTAATGTCGGCCTTGATGGTTTCTCATGTTCAAGAACTCCTCCTCAAGAACGCGAACACCGTTAGAGAGAAAGCCAAGCTGGCGCAAATGGAGATAGACGGGAATACTCCGTTGTATCCTGGATGTCGGCCACAGGATAAGCGCTTGCAAGTAACGCTTGATGCTCTGGAGATGAAGTCGGAGAACAAATGGACCGATGCGAGCTTCAACAAGAACATGCAATTCTTCCACGAGCGTCTTCCCGAGGGGAACACATTGCCAACTAGTATCGAGGAGGCCAAGAAAGTCGTTTGCCCTCTTGACCTACCGCACGTTAAATACCACGCCTGCATCAATGATTGCGCAATTTATCGGGGCGAGTACGAGGACCGAACCACATGTCCGGTGTGCGGCCAAGGACGGTACAAGAGCCGTGGGAAGAAAGTTCCTCAAAAAGTGGTATGGTATTTTTATATCACTCCCCGTCTGCAGCGGTACTTCGTGGACCCTAAGGAAGCAAATCTCATGCAATGGCACGCGGAAAGGGAGAAGCCCGAAGAAGATCCGGAGAAGGGCAGGATCCTTACACACCCTTCAGACGCTAGCCAGTGGCAAGAGTTGGACGCCGTCGCCAATTTCGGAGGCGATGCAAGGAACGTCAGGCTCGGTATGAGCACCGATGGACTCAATCCATTCGGTAACCAGAGTAGCACGCATAGCACCTGGCCCGTGTTTGTATGGCCTTACAACCTTCCCCCGTGGTTGTGCACGAAGCAAAGGTATATACACATGAGTATTCTCATTTAGGGGCCGAAACAAGCAGGTGTCCACATACATACGTATCTCGCGCTGTTGAAAGAGGAGTTAGCCACGTTGTGGGCGACGCCAGTCCGTACGTGGGATGCCTACACTGGAGATTATTTCCCCATGAGAGCCGCGTTGCTCACGACGGTGCAGGACTATCCTGGTTGCGCATATGTATCTGGCCAGGTAGGCCACGGATTCTGCGCATGTGTCAGGTGCATGGATAGGACCCCGCATCTCCAGCTACCAAGGAATCCCGGGTCTTCGAAAACTGTGTACCCAGGGGCTCGAAGGTGGCTTCGCATGGATCACCCGTGGAGAAAATGCGGTGACCTGTTCATGGTAAAGAGGAGCTCGACGGAGCCCCGAGCCCAAGGAGCGGCACAGAAATCGACGAGCTGTTGAGAAATTGGGAGGAGTGCCCCGCGCCGGGAAAGAAACGACCGAAGGTAGATCCGCTGCTGGGTGTATGGAAAGCGAGGTCTGTTTTCCACGACTTGCCGTACTGGAAGGTCCTCAAGACGCCACATAGCCTCGATATGATGCACATTACGAAGAATGTCACCGAGAGTCTGCTTGGCACTCTTTCCAACATGCCGGAAAAGACCAAGGATGGGACGAAAGCAAGATACGATCTGAAATGCCTTGGTGTCAGGAAAGATCTTCAGGCCCCCGATAGTGATGACGATGACGATGGTGATGATGATCAGACTGAAGGGACTCAGGTCACCGCAAAAGGCTAAAGAGGAACACGGTGGTGCTTCCCGCTACGTGCTTCACTATGAGTCTAGAGGAGCTCGAGCAGTTTTACAGGTGTCTTGTAGGAGTCAAATTCCTCATGGTTACGCGGGAAGATAAGCAGATATATGGACGCAACGAAGAAGAGGTTTACCGGGATGAAGTCTCATGATTGTCATGTGCTGATGACGCAGATACTTCCCGTTGCGATTCGAGGGATAATGGACGAGCATGTCCGTGATACGCTGCTTGCTCTTTGCAACTTTTTTGACGTCATCAACACGAAGACGATCGGCGTGAGGCAGCTCGACCGGCTACAGGAAGAGATCGTGCTGATACTATGCGAGCTCGAGATTTACTTTCCGCCCTCATTCTTCGATATCTGCGTGCATCTCTTTCTGCATGTCGTTGATGACATCAGGCAGCTCGGACCAACGTTCATGCACTACATGATGCCATTCGAAAGGATGAACGGTGTCATGAAAGGATACGTCCGCAATAGGTCCCATCCAGATGCAAGCATAGCCAAGGGCTTTCTAACCTACGAGTGCATCTCCTTCTACCAGAATTATCTAAGCACCGAGAACCAGGATGTTGGACTGCCCACGAGGAAACACTTCGGCAGGCTCAATGGATATGGTCACCGAGAGGGCAGCAGCACAACCTTTGTCAGCATGCAGGGTCAAAAGGACGACTTTGACAGGGCTCACCGGGTCGCGCTACAACACTTACAGTTGATCGAAACTTGGGTGGAACAGCACAAATGCTTACTCGAGCAACATTACATCAAACTGGGCCGACCGAGGAAGAAGGGAGACGTAACCAGAGCGCACAACTCTACCTTCACGCGTTGGTTCAAGCAAAAGCAACTGGAGCTAGCAAAGAAGAAAGCACCATCTACGGAAGATGAAAGACTCATATTCTCCTTATCACTGGGTCCCTCGCACAACGTAAAGACCTATCAGGCGTACGACATCAACGGCTACAGATTCTACACCGAAGAAAAGGACAACAAGTCAGAATATCAAAACTCAGGAGTAACTATGCTATCCTACGGCGATGAGGAGGCTACTGTCAAGGAAAGATACTTCGGAAGGATTGAGGACATATGGGAGCTCAACTACTGTGGAGAGTTGGTGCCAATGTTCCGTGTAAGATGGGCCAAGGACGTCGTCAAAGAAGGCCGGTATTTCACCACCATGGTAATACCCAATGCCAAATCGAAGAACGCCTCCGTGAAAAATGAGCCATGGGTACTTGCTAGCCAAGTCGAGCAATGCTTTTTCATTATCGACCCGTCAAAGCCTAGCCGTGTTGTCGTGAGGAGGGGCAAGAGGAGCATCATCGGAATGGAAGGAGGCGCCACCGAGCAAGACTTGGACAACGAGCCAAAGATCGAGGAGGAATTCGACAAGTTCTTCGACATGCCTACTAGTAGTACACAAAGAAGGAAGACCTCCGTACCTACTAAAGGTTGTCCGTTCACGCGAAGAAATCTCAAGGTCACCGGCCTAAAGTTTTCAACCGCGAAGAAGGGAAAGAAGAGAAAGTAGCTCGCGGAACCGAGACGGAGAAGCGACTTTTTTGGTGTATTTAATTTGTATGTGTGTGTGAGAGAGAGACAATGCAAGCATAAGAGACATTGTTTGTGTGTGAGACAATGCAAAAACTCAAATCCAATGAATATGTGTGTATTTGTGTTGCAAAACTCAAATCCAATGAATATGTGTGTATTTGTGTGTGAGATCCAATGCAAAACTCATATCCAATGAATATGTGTATTTTGTATTTTGTAACCAAAAATATTTTGTAAAACTCATATCCAATGCAAAACTCAAATCCAACTCATAAGAGACATTGTATTTTGTAACCAAACTTAACCAACAATATTTCAAGGGAAAAAAAGAAAAAGAGACAATGAATATGTGTGAGACAATATGCAAGCATACGAGACATTGTGTGTATTTTGTAACCAATGAATATGTGTGTGTGTGTATTTTAACCAAATTTAACCAAAAATATTTTCAAAGAAATAATTAAAGAAAAAAAAGTGAGAAAGCCAGGATTTGAACCTGGCTGTCAAGGTTTAGACTAATGGAACCACACCACTAGGCTACTTTGTTGTTTCTGTCAAGATACAGCACACAGTTTTTTTAACTGTTTAGGCGTTTTAATTCTGTGGTGCACCGCTGATGGGGTGCGCCACAGAATCTTACATTTCTGTGGTGCACCTCCCAGGACATGCGCCACAGAAATGTAAGATTCTGTGGCGCACCCCGCCCGCGGTGCGCCACAGAAATTTGGAGCCGCCACTTACATGTGGGCCAGCCCCGCGCTACCGTGTCGATCAACACGTATGACCTCAGGAGCGCGGAGAATGAGGCTTTGCGCACACAACTCCTCAAGAGGCTTCACGAACGATACATTTTCCCGGACGATGGAAACAAAAAGGTGGACAGCTTCGCCATCACGAAGATGAACAATTGTTTGACCAGCTGGAGAGGCCGGGTGAAGGCGAAGATTTAAAAGGGTCTTAGCTGGGAAGAGATCAGTGCCAAAGAGCCGTACATCGACATAGAAGAGTTCGAGGCATTGAAGTTGTCCTTGGCATCTCCGGAGGCTGAAAAATGGACCGAGTGGGGGAAGCAAATGCGGGCAATGAAATTAGGCAACCACCGTTTGGGAAGCGGCGGTTACGCAGGAAAAAAGCCTGTTTGGGACAAGGAGGATGCCGAGGTTGCGAGACTTGGGAAAGAGAACCCTTGGCATAAAATCACGGACGAGCAAGTTAGGAACTTTGTTCGGTCCCGCTACTATCTGAAGCCGGGGACGGGGGAATTTGTTACCGACTACAAAGATGTGCTGGATTTCGAGAAAGTTCTGGTAAGCAACTTAATTACCGTGGATATCTCAAAGTCCATTTTCGTTGATTTCTATACATGGGTTCACGTTTATTTGCTTTGTCCGCAGGAGGCTGAGTTGAAGGCTGAGGCTGAGGCCGGCCCGTCGTCCCAGGAGGCAGCCGGCCCGTGGGACACGACTTTCAACCGGGCGATGAACATTTACAAGGGGAGGGACAAGTCAAAGCCTCCGACGTCAGCAGGCCGTGTGACCGGCTTTGGTACGTCGATGAAGTTCATCGAGTACTACAGCACGGACACCGACACGAAAAGGGAGAGGAGGAAGCCGTCTAAAGATAAAGCCGAGGTTCTCGAGCTAAGGAAGAAGCTGGAGACACTAGAGAAAGAAAAGGTGGACTCCAGCATGGTGGATAAGCTAGTGGCCGAGAAGCTGGACGAGAAGCTCCGGAGTTTCTTACCCCCTGGATTGTATGAGGGATTAACTGCTTGGCAAGCGGGAGGTCAACAGGGGCGGATACACTTGCCCAGCTTCGACGGCTGCACCTCCAGCAATAACGTGTCGCCGGTCCTGCTGCCCCCTGTCGTGTTGCCGGTCCTGGTGACCTCACCGGTGCCCCCCCGGCCGGAGAATAATGACAATGCGCACAAGCGCCCGGACAATGATAGGCCGGCCGCCGGCACCGGCGCCCTTGTCTCGACATTAGCCGAGCTCAACGCCATCGACAAGGTAACTAATTAGTTAGTCCGCGACATCTTTTATGACTACATATGCCTTTGATGACTGCCATATCTCATGCATGCATGGTGCCCAACATGTGTTGACTCACAGGACACGCCTTGCATACTCCTGCATAGGGTGGGGGCCGGCGGAGAGTTGAAGGAAGTCGCGTTGGCCAAGATAGTACAACCTCTGACCCGTGATATACACAACACTCGAATGAGTGAGGCCGTGATGAAAGTCAATGTCACGGAGGTACTGCCTGAGTTCCGTGACATCGACCCCCCCACGCAACCTCCGGGAGCTGAGAAACACATGAAGCTTGGCGAATGCGAAAAGTGGATGATGGAATGGCCGAAGACCCAGATTCGTCTTGGGGATGTTATTCATGGGGTCGGTCGCACCGGCGGCGCCACCTCGAGGCCTCGGCTCCCGCTCGTTCAGCCCCCGTCGAGGCGGCCGCAAAAAACTATTGCGGAGGAACCGGCGCCACAAGTATCCGTCGCCACCACCCAGAAGGAACCGCCGGTCGCCGCCCCCACCGGCCGAAAGCTACCGTCGGTCGCCGCCACCACCCGCCGGAAGCTACCGCCGGTCGCAGCCACCACCGGCTGGAAGCTACCACCGGTCGTCACCGCCACCAACCGCCACAAACAGTTGTTGGGAACGTCTTCACCGGTTAGTTCTGACTTTCCGAATTCCCGACTTTCCGACTTTCCCGACTAACGGATGTGCTATCATTTATGTTTAGGACAAAGCCGTTGCACCTGAACTTGGTGGCAACGAGGATGAGGACAATGATGTAAACCTCGATGACTACATCAACACTGGCGCCTGCAAGGATGATATGTACATGCCTCATGTGGATGAAGAACCCTTCCGCGACCACCGCGGTCAAGCTGCTCGTCCCACTTCATGCACACAACGCCTGGCCTTCACGCCTCCGGATGCCGGCGATCATCAAGCTCCCCCGGGTAACGTTTTCAGCCCTAACACTCTGATGGAAACTGTTAAAGCGGGGTTCACTGCACCCCCACAATCCCCAGAGAAGAAGAACAATATCAAGAAGCATAGGAAGAGAAAAGGATCCTCCACCTCTGCGAGCCAGCCAGCTCCTAAGATCCGGGGTCTTGAAGACACGATTCCACCCTGTGCGGATGGCTTCCCCCGAGTTCATGTAGCTGGTGAACCTATCTTGTCTGGGGACTTGCTCCGCCTCGCAGAAGGACCCATGATTGCTTTGCAGCAAAGTATCTTGTATCTGGAGGAACAACTTCTTAAAGAAAAGCATCCGAGTTACCCGGCGTTCGCGGTCCAAGTGCCAAAGGAGCTGGTGGACTTCGTCCAGGAAGACCCTGCGGATGTGTTCTTCATCGCGTACGAGGACATCTTCAAACTCTTTCACACTCAACGGCTGGACTATAACATGGTCCGTCTATATGCGCTCGATATGGCGATGAAGATCAGGAGAGATGCGACCCCGTACGTCGCGATAGTGGATCCTTACTACATGCGCGACAGCCATCTGGAGGAAGGGTCAAAGACAAGGGAAACGGCCACGGAGTACCTCACAAGGGTCATGCTGGCCAACAAGAGGAAGAGCGCCCTTATTCTGCCTTTCTTTTTCGAGTAAGTACACATCCGCTCGCCACCGTCGTATCTTATGCCTTCTTGTACATTTCTTCCATCGCTGATCCTTTGTTCAACATTCCATTTCAATTGTGTTGAGCAGGGACAAGTACTGCGCACTCATCTCCGTAGCCCCGAGGTGGTCCATTGCCACTTATTTGGACTCGGGAAATAAATCCACGCCGAGACGATACACCAGAATAAAGGGTGTTCTGGATGACGCTCTCGAGGCCTATGCCCAAAAGGGCGGCCCATTCCATAACAAGTCGGAATTTTTCACGGATGAAAACACACACAAGTTTCAGCATGGGACCGGATTCCATTGCATCAAGCAACTGGATGGCAGCATGAAGGAGGCCTACTACGCCCTCCATCACCTTAAAGGAATTGTCCGGGATTGCGAGAAAACGAAGTTTCCATCGGGTCTCGCAGAATACACCAAATCAGAGGATGCTCCCACCGATGCTGATTACAGAGCAGACTTCAATCGCATCCGGCTGCAGTTGACAACGATCATCCTCAAAGATGTCCTTCACAGATCAGGGTCCTACCACCACCACAGAGGTATTATATATAGAAGTGCATGCGTAGGGTTATCTATTATATATATGCTATGCTATGAAACCCAAATAGGATAGCCATATGATTGTCTTGCCTCTCTACTTAGATGAATAAATTATACTCTATTTTATATCACTAACCTATATATATATCCCAATTTATCTTCAGTGTTGTCTCAGAGGAGTATCGAAGAACGACTAGAGGCACAGTATGACACCAGGGAGTGGAGGACGAAACAAGGCTTTCTACCGTTGCCGGGGCCGCGAAAGTAGAGGACTCCATGATTATGCATGCTCCCGGATCATAGTTAGGCGGCGAACACTTGATTTGTAATGTGTAGTGTGAAATGTTGAACTTTTGGTTGTATATACATGACTAGCTAATTGTGTTTATATTCGGCACTTTTGTGACTATGTGTATATATATATATGTATCTCGATCGGGTCACTAATTAAGTAATATATATGTGTGATGACATATTGATTAATATCATTGTCTGTTTATATACCTGTCAAATATACCTGTATTTTCTGTATAAACCTGTATAAATACTATATATACGTGTATTTATACAGCAAAATAAAAAAATACAGTTTTTCTGGTTAATACTTCTGTGGCGCACCTTTTTTAGTTTTTGTGGCGCACCACTTTCTGTGGCGCACCAAGGGCAGTGCGCCACAAAAAGACTCTCCATAGGGTCCTGGCGACCTATTTCTGTGGCGCACAGACAGGGGTGCGCCACAGAAAGTTGAGATTTCTGTGACGCATATCCTTGGTGCGCCACAGAAAATATTTTTGTGCCGAGAATTCTGTGACGCACCAGGCTAGCCCACAAATGCGCCACAGATAACCAAAATGGTGCGCCACAGATAGCCTGTTCTGTGGTAGTGTAACAACTCCTTCATTCTCCTCCAAGCTGAAAGGATTAGCCAAATGTTGCAAATTTCCACATAAGTTAAAAACCTAGTAACATCAGTATGTACTTTAGATTGACAGTAAATACCCATTCTTTTCAAGCAACTCCAAGAGGCAACAACTTTCGCACAATGATCTACCAAAGAGGTCCCTTCCTCATTTTTAATTACAATGATGGTATTTTGTTTCATACTTTCAATAGCCCTGGCATGAAAATACCTAGTACTCTCTCCATTAAGCTGAACCCAACGAACTATGGATCTTTGCTTCCAAGAATCATACTAAACAACAAGAATTTTTTAAAAAAAATTGGGCCTTGACTATATTTATGAAAGTAAACTCAGTGGTACTCAGAATCCTATCATCCTCAAGTTTGTCAAAGAAATAAAATGACTACATTGCACTTTTCTATCAGTACTTTTATGTGAAAGACTTTCCCCATCTCTTACGCTCATATCTTTGGTTTTTTATTTTGAATAAATCCTTGCCACACTATTTCTTGTTTTCACAGGTTGATTCCATACTTTCCTACGAGCTCCAAAAGGCGAGGATGCTTTATTCAAATGTTTCTAAATCTAAACACCTTTGATTTTGTAATAGGTTTTGAGGCTTGAACTACACATGAAATGTGATATGAGGTGAAATTAGCCAGGGGAAAACCATGGTATTAAGATACTTAATAGTCCATGCACATAAAGCAAAAAAAAAAAAAGTCAAGCTGCTCCAATAAAGATTGGTTCTGCATATTGGACCAAGTAAAATCCCTACTCTTAAGAGGCAATTCCAGCAAACCCAAGTGAATGATTATGTTATCCGAATAAAAACATACCACTCATATCAGCCTAGGTTTGTTCCTATTTTCCATGTTCCTTTTTAAAATAACTCTTTGTTTCTTTCAGAAGCAATCAAACAAACCTAAATGTTGCAAAATTTGAATGAACTTGCCGTCGCAATCCTGTGCTTGTTTTATATTTCCATGTTTTTAGAATCATACGAATACAAATAAAAGAAGCCATTGCCGTTGGATCCTGACTCGGGGTCCACGATTTGAAGTGCTTAAAAAAACAGCCGATTGCTTAAAAAGTCCAGATTTACACAAGTTCCCAGACAATATTGTGCATTGCCCTCCAAAATCTAGCCTACAAAAAGGAGATTTCCCACCATCTCACTCCACTCCCTCCAAAGCTGCCCGCGCGATCCCGATGGAGGCCAGCCACACCCATGTCCACTCGCCGACCCTCTCGTCGTCGGAAACCATAATGGCCGCTCTCCTCTCATCCACTACGGCCGTGCAGTTCCCTTCGCTGACGCGGGCGATCGCCGCGGACGCTCGCCGGCAGCGCGGCCGCCTCGCGTTCCTCCTCCTCTCCCCGCCGCATTTCGCCCGCGCCCTCGCGCGGCTCCGCTCTATGCCTCTCCCGGCCAAGGCGGCGCTGCTCGGCCGCGTGCTCCTCCGCTCTCTCCTCCTGCTCCTCCCCGCGCTCTCCCCCGACGGCTCACACCACCTCCTCCACCTCCCTACGCCCGACCTCGACGCCGCCCTGCTGCTCGTCGCCATGTGCGACTCCTACTCCCCGGCCGCCTCCTCCACTTCACCCGTGGACTGGCACGCGATGCTCGCCGACGACGTGGTGCGCAACGCGCTCTCCATCTCCGGCCTCGGCGGCACGCCCTGGACCGCCGTCGCGCCGTACCTCGACGCGGCCGCAAAGTGCCGGCGGTTCGCGGACGTCGTGTCGGAGGACCGCGCGGTGTCCGGCGTCGACGTCGGCGGCGGAAGCAAGGACGGCGGGGCGCGCGGAGGCGCGTCGCACGCCGCTGTGGTGGCGCTGCCCACAGCGGCCGGGGACGGGACGCCGTGCGCGATCTGCAGGGAGGAGATGGCGCGAGGGCGAGGCGTGTGCGCGCTGCGGCCGTGCGGGCACCGGTTCCACTGGCCGTGCGCGCTGCGGTGGCTGGCGCGCCGCAACACCTGCCCGTGCTGCCGCGCCGAGCTGCCCGCGGAGGACGCGCTCGCGGAAACCCGGCGGCTGTGGCGCGCGGTCGAGAGGATGGCGGGAGACAGCGGCGGCTGTGCTTGATTGACAGCGTCGGTTGGATCAGAGCGCGTGGCGTGGGGCACGGGACTTGCGTTTGGACGTGCTCGTGTGTCTTGATCTGATCTAGTCGCAAGTACACTGGTGTCAGATTCGTGGATTGCGAAGGTTTTGGGGGCTGCATGTACGCCGAATAATGGTGTGTAGAGGTGTAGGATTACTGTTAGTGCACAGAGTCATAATATAAACAAATAAATTGGGAATGTACTTATATTCGTATGAACTGATGGCTTATAATGTGGTATCATTAGTATGCAAATGATGGGGTTTATTATATGTAGTAGTATTAGCTTTTGGTGGATCCAAAGCGAGTGAAGCCGGTTTCGCGGGAGAAGGTAGGTATCGTCGTTTTGCATCCAGATTGCTGCTTTATAGGCTTCTTGGTGATGATGTTCCCGTCTCGAAGAACATGTATCGTGGTCATCATGGATGTGTGCTAAAGACGAATACTTTGCTGGATCACTGATATGGAAGCCAATGCCGGAATGGCGGTGGATCCAGTGGCCACTATGATGATATCCTGCATCAAGTGACTGAAGAGTTGGTCGTGGAAAAAAATTTCAGCCCACCATAGGCTCGATAAATACACCCGCAAGAAAAGGATGGATAAATCGACATAATTTCGTGTCGAGTGGTCAGGCTATATTATCTTGGTTAAGTCGAGTCATGCACCGCCGGATTTATATCGTGATTCATGCACATATGAGTTGTAAATTGGGTTGTGGTTAAGAGTTTTATCAGTTGCAAATTTGCAACTGAGAAAAATGCCCCAGACCATTGGTTTTGTTTTGTGACTCGTGCTAGTCATGAGTTATTAACTAAATTCCTAGTCGACTGAAAACTAGCCACACAAGGTTGTTGATTTGACGACCGAACCGGAAGTTGGTTATATTTGATTGTATCGAGCATGCGGCAAAAGATTGCATCTGATATCCAACATACCCACCATGTAAACATGTACGTGTACATTTTTTGACAAAGTGAATGCGCAAATATAGCAAACACAGATTGCTCAAGCTGTTTATCCCGCTCATCAGATTGTTCCGAGATTAGATGGCCACAGTTATGGAACTTGGAACCAAGCACCAGCACACAGCACTGTCGACTTCATCATGTAGCAGGTCAGGCGGATGGGTATGTCGAAACAGCAAGCAGAGCGGACGGACGCGGATGGAGGCATCCGGTTTCGGGAATCGGCAACATACACACACTCCTATCAATCTATCATATGTGCATGCACCGGCATGATCAACCTAAGCTAGCTAGCGATCTAGTACTATATGCGCGCGAGTGAGGTGGACGTACGGGCGGCCCAGGGGCGGAACTAGAGACGAAATGACCCGGTGTCCTTTAATAGATCATACTTCCTCCGTCCCGAAAAGAATGTCATAAATTTTTCCATTCATAAATGTATCTATATATAAAACATGTCTAGATACACTCGTGGATGGAAAAAGTTGTGACATCCTTTTTGAAACGGAATGAGTACATATTTTTTCACTTAAACTGGGTGTCACTCACCATAATTGTATGTAATCTATCAAAGAAAATGGTTTGGACCCGGTGTCCTATGACCCCTGCTGGTTGAACTTAGGTCCGCCCCTGCGGCCCGCCCCGCCTAGACATCGGCGTCGATCGCGTATGGTGGGGAGGAAGATCGATATTCTAGCGGAGGGAGAAGAGGAGATTGCCGCGGGATCGGGTCGTCGTTTTCCGCTTTGTTCCTCCCTACCCATGCAATCCGTGTCTCCCTCGTTCGTGTACTATACGGGCGCCCCTTCTCCACTTGATCGCAGCATGTGCCACACAGCGAGAAGACTCTGATCGATCGTTGCGTTGCGTGTTGATCTGCCAACCTTGTACCGCACTATCGTCAGAAAACTGTGGGTTTTCTCCTGCAAGCTTATTACAGACTGCCTTCTTTGGGACAATGGATCTTACCATTCTTTGGTTGGAGGTGACAAAGGTCATGTTCATGGTATGGCCTCACATGTTTTGAAGTCCCCAAAACGTGTTCAGGCTAATTAAAAGAAAACAAAGAACTGCCCTCACAGCGCAAATTTACAAAGGGGTGTATCTACACAGGATCGGTCCCGGGTCGTTCCCCAGGGCGACTCCGAGGCGTACAACCTAGCGCCGTCAGAGGAAACCCCAGAGGCTCCCCCCGCCGCCGATGTGGGTCACGTTGGCGCCAGCCCCCAGTGCCGAAGGTGCCGGGGATCGGAGGATGCGACGGCGGCTCCCTTGGCTAGCTGGGGCGACGGTTACCGGTCTTCCAAATTATTCTTTGGAATCATCATATGAATCCACAACATATACAATGTCTTTCAATATATTCCGTCGATCAACAGTTCTCCCAACAAGTTTCTCCTAAACCTTATGCATGCCAATTCATATTCTTTCACCTTTTTCATAGTAACTAGCTTGGTGAAAGTAGCATTGTATATTCTAGGGATCTGAACAAAGAGTGGGGAACGATTCCCTCAGGATTCCTCCCAAAGCAAAGTTTTAGCTCAATTGTTGATCACACTCTCATGGCAAACTATTGTAGATATCGTTATTCCCATAAAAAAATTCTAAAAATGTGAGCTCCAACACTAGCTTGCATTGGGACAACAACTGCTTAGTGAGATATTTCTTGGACAACAACTCCTTCCAAATCCTCGCGGCATTCTCTGTTGGGCCATGTGCCTCCACATGGAGGTGTGTTGGCAGCCAAACTTTAGCCCAGGAAGTCCAACACGTTTCAACCGTTGATCGAGGTTCGCATCCAACGGTCGAGCTGCCTCCAAGAGAGGTAAAAGGGAGAAAATCCTAGCCACTTTGGTGGCTGTGTGAGAGCAAGCAAGAGAGAGGCCAGAACGTGGCTGCTGCTGTGAGAGAGTGAGAGAACACACAAGAACACCACAAACCAAGTGAGAAGAAGAAGAAGAAGAAGAAGAAGAAGAAGAAGAAGAAGAAGAAGAAGAAGAAGAAGAGGTGATTTCTGTCCAGATTGGTGACTGCTGACAGGTCTTTCTTCAAGCCGGTGTTTGGAGGATCAAACGTGCTTGGATCAGCTCCATACTTGGTGAGATTGTTCCTTACTTTGAGTACTTCAATCTGGTTAGCTGGTTTGAGATTTGGGTCAGTGGAGCATCAGATTTGAAAGGGGTATTGTCAAATCGGACTGCTGCAGTTTCAGCAACAGTTTCGGCAGGCAAACTGTGTCCGATTGAGCTCATTTTCGGTGAGTATGTTGGAAAGTCATATGTCTGCTTGTCTACCAAGTTTCGTGCAGTTTGGATTTTTAGTTTAAAAGCAGTTTGCTGATTACCGAAGGGGACATAATCTGAGATACTCTGCTTTGCTGAAATATTGCCTCTTGTGGTTGTTGTTGTTGCTGGTTGGCAACGAGCTGAAGTGTGTGTTGTAATCTCTAGATGTTCTAGAGAAGACTCTTGATCATAGTGAAGCTTGCGTGGACCGGTTGGTCCACAGCCGTGGTTTTTCCTCCTCACGTTGAGGAGGTTTTCCACGTAAATCCTTGTGTCACTTGTGCGTGTGATTGTGTTTGTATTTCCGCTACATATCCGTTGGTTGAAGCTATCCACAAAGTTCATTGCAGTCTGTAGGCTGGTTGTGGGGTTGTGTATCTCCCCCTCCGAGCCTCAACATTCTCAAGCTTCCGTAACCATTTCCACAATATTCTTGCTAGATCCAACACTCTCAGGTTACCACAGTCTTTAGGCAAGCAAACAGCAGTTCAATAATGGTATCCTCTAATATCATTCAATTCATGTCAAACCAATATTTTCCTCTAGGAATCCATTTTCTCAATTACTCCCTTATGTGCCTCTAGGAAAGAGAGCATGTAAAGTACATGACGTGGGGTTACCACGCCAAATCCCTCGGATGACATCCTCGGGTTGAGAGAATAGGAGAGGAAGATGGTGGTACTGGTGGATTCGTCGGCTGACAAGAGAGATTTACCCAGGTTCAGGCCCCCGAAGGTAAAAGCCCTACGTCCTGCTTGTCTGGTATTGATGATGATGAGCTTACAGATGGGTTACAATGGCGAGATCGTGAGATTCGATCTTGCTAGGGTTTCTGGCGATGAGTATGAACGTACCCTAGGTCGGCGGCCCTCCCAGTCCTTAAATAGTGGGACTGGGTCTCGGGTCCGTTACCGACTAGGTTTACATCTGGGCCTGCCGACCTAATATCTCTGAATCTTTCCTTCGGGGCCTCCTTCCTAGGCCTGATGACATATGGGCCTTTTATTCTCTTCCGTACCAGGGTAGTCCATGGTGGCACACCCGAAAGGTGTACCCACGTCAGTAGCCCCCGAGGACCTAGTAGACTTGGAGAGTCTGGTAGGGACTCCTCCGCACTGTATCGTCCTGGTGCGAGTTATGCTTTTAGTGTTTTATTCGTATCCGTGTTTCAGGACGCTTAGTGGTGGATCTCGCATAATAAGCCTGGTACTCTCGACGGATCGGGACCAGTTAAGTGCTCTCGGGCACAAACGTTATTAGCGTACATCAAACTCGAGTCCCCAGGCTCGAGCTTGGAGGCTAGTCCCTTCGAATCCAGCCGCTCGGGATCTTACGGAGTCGAATTCGGCCTGAAATGATACCCAACGCGTCCGTCGGGATTTTTCTTCGCACCTGCTGGCACGGCATATCTGTCAAGCTACCACGGCTGCTGCCAGTGGGCCTGGCCCTACACGACGAATCGGTGGGTCTTACCTTTGCACTTCAGAGCGCAGCATCCGAGGGTCAGCTGTATTTGATTCATCTCGGGTATGTTGCTCGGGTTAGACCGGAGTCGATAACCTTTCGAGTGTTGCACAGTCGTGCTTCCTTCGAGTGCTTGGTGACACTCCTGAGGGGAGAGCTTCCCAATTTTATGCTGAATTATTTGAGTCTAGGGATAATCTCAACCCATTTATTTTGTCGAGGATCGAGGGATTTCTTTCACTCCCGATGGGAGTGAGCAGATGCCAACTTTGTTCCGTCTGATAGCATATGGGAGTCGATACTTGTTCGACTACGACCACGCTTACAACAGTCTGTATCTTCTGCGTCATGAATGACGTCGCGCGCGTGCGCTGTGATACAGAGGCATTCTGCCGTTTGGCCTGCCAGAAGTGACAGTACGAAACGTCACGTCGGTTTGACTGGTGGGCGCGAAAATTTCGCCACGCCTTGATGGTGGCCTCCTCGTTTCTCATGCATAGTGGGCGACGCGGCCGGCGACGGTTGCCCTTCACGCACTCTACGTGTAGGGTTGGATGTGCTCCGTTACATCCGGTGAATATTGGACGGCGCAGATCGCGCGGTCCGATGGATAAGTAGGGGGCGCCCTGGCGGTGAAAAAGGTACAATCCCCATTCTCACCGCCGGAGCTTTCCTTCTCCTCTTGCGCCCTGCTTCTCCACTCGCAGCCACCAAACCGCGCGTCCCCATCTTCGTCATGAAGAAGACCACCGGGAAGAAGAAGTCCGCCAGCGCTGCCGTCGCCGCCGCCGGTACGGCCGGCGGGTTGAAGAAGGTTCACGGCGACTGGCAGAGGTCGTCCGTGGACGAGCGTCAGCTGGATGCGCTGCGCCGCGACGGCCTCCTACCGCCGTTGGAGAAGATGGCGACGCGGGCGCCCGGCGACGAGGTGGCCCCTCATCCCCGCGACGGCGAGCGCGTCTGCTTCATCGATTTTGTGAATAGGGGATTCGCCTTCCCTGTTCACGAGTTCGTCCGTGGGCTGATGTACGCATACGGCGTCCAGCTCCACGACTTCACGCCGAACTCCATCCTCCACATCAGCTGCTTCATCGTCCTGTGCGAGTGCTTCCTCGGCATTCACCCACACTGGGGGCTGTGGCAGCGGATCTTCAACGTGAAGCGCAATGCCGGCGCTCACGGAGTTTACCCCGTCGGGGGCTTCGGCATCCAGTCCCGCGGGGACATCGAGTACTTCAACCTGAAGCTGCTCGAGTCCGCGCAGAACTGGAGGAAGAAGTGGTTCTACGTCGCCGACGTCCACCAGCCTGGGCAGAAGTACGGGGTTCCCCCATTCCGTGCTGGCGTGACGGTGACGAAGAGGAAGTCGTGGACGCACCGCCCCAACTCCCGAGAGACCAAGGAGTCTGAGCCTCTCTTGTCTCGGGTGTCAGGTCTGCTGAAGACCGCCGGCAAGGAGGTAAGTGGCGTTCACCTCACCGCCACTTTCATCAGAAGGCGGGTGCACCCGATTCAGGCTCGGGCGCATCCGTTGTTCGAGTTTGCCGGAGCCGCCGACATAACGCGCATGTCCACGGAGGAGTTGTCCGCGGGCGAGGTCGAATCTCGCGTTTGCGCGCTGACCATGCTCAAGGTCGGCGAGGCGAACGTCCTTGAATCGCCCGTGACGCCTTTCAGCCTCGAGAACCCTGTTCCGGAGGTATGTACTTGGTTCTTGTGTACCTTTTGTCTGCTTGATGTGCTTGCCAATGTTTTGATTTCCGAAGAACTCGCCTTGTTTTTATGTTTTTAGGGCTTCTCGATGTTTGTCAGCCTTCCTCCTCTTCCTGAGGAGAAAGGTACTTCCGCGGTCCCTGACTTGCGGGATGATCCTGATGAACAGGACATTTCTGTCTGTTCCGCTGCGTCGACCGAAGACGCAGTCGCTACAGACAGTGATGACGTTCCTCTCCTGGCCCGCAAGCGTGCCCGCGATGCTGGCTCCAAGGCAGCGGGGAAGTCGAAGCAGGGTTCCGCCGCGGAGGGCTCCAACACCTCGTCGCCCCTTGCTCGCACCAACAAAGAGGCCCGTCCGGCGCATGATCCCATAGAGCCTCCGCCGAAGAAGGCTCGCGCTGCTCCGGACTGCTTCGACCCTGCCACCCTGCTGACTGTCCTCAGCTCGTAAGTTCACGACTTCTTCTGTTCCTATCTCATTGCGTAGAGTTGCTAACTGTGATTCTTGGTTTATCTGCAGGGACTCTTCCGCTCGTGCGTCTCTGCCGCCCAATGCTAGCGAACGAACGGATGAGGGTGACATCGCGGGGGGCCGTCATGCGGAGACAAAGGCTCCTCCGCCGCCGTCTGTCCCCGGCGCTGCGCCAGCCACGACTGCCTCGACTCCCGGCGACGCCCTCGTCACAATCGCCAGCGCTCCTCCGCTTGATTCAGCCGAGCATGTGAGTAATGAGTACTTTTTGTTTATATCGGGTGCTCGACAGCGCTCCCGATGGGAGTAGGCCCCGAGTCTATAGTCAACTAGGAACAGTTGGGTATAGACTCTAGACTGATCTTTCTCCTTTGTTTCTTTGCTTTCTGTTTATGTTTTATCGGGTGCGCGACAGCGCTCC
This sequence comes from Puccinellia tenuiflora, assembly GCA_012064385.1. Classification (NCBI taxonomy): domain Eukaryota; kingdom Viridiplantae; phylum Streptophyta; class Magnoliopsida; order Poales; family Poaceae; genus Puccinellia; species Puccinellia tenuiflora. The sequence goes on from QRDG01001411.1 coordinate 181,161, forward strand.
CGATGGGAGTAGCCCCCGAGTCTGTGGGCGACTGAATTCAGTCGTGTACAGACTCAAGTTCTTCCACTGACTCTTTGTTCTTTGTTTGGCGCAGCCTATGACGCTCGAGCTTTTGGGTATTGGCCGACGTTTCGCGGCCATGAAGGCGGAGAAAACTCGTCTGGAGCGAGAGTCCGCCGAACTCCGAGGTTTGTCCTTTATCCTCCACCGTTTTAGACTGTTTGTGTTATTGCTATTTGTCTGAACGCCCGTTGTCTGCAGAGTTGTTGGCGCAGTTGCGGCGCGAGGGGGAGAGTGCCTCGCAACAGGCTGCTACCCTTAAGGAGCAGGTGGATGCCGCCGTGCTCGCGAAGGAGGCAGCCGATGCCCGCGAGCAAACCTTGGTGCAGTTCCTCTGCACGGCGAGCAACTCCTTGTTGGGTAAGTGTGGACTCTTTTGTTCTTTGCTCTTTCTGCGTCCTTTGGTTTGACCGAGTTCTTTTTGCCGTTTTCTTTAGGTAGCCTTGGCACTGTGACTTGTTCCAGCGTACAGGCTGCCGCCGGCGATTTGGATAGCGCAGTTGCTGCTGTAGAGGGTGTCGGACAACAAGCAAGTGGTCTCTTGGAGAAGACTACTGATGCGTTGACGAGTCTGCATGAACGCGTGTTTCCCCAGGGGCAAGCTCCTGCTTCCCTCGGGGAACTGGTTGAACTGTTTGGCTCTGACGGCTCCGCCATCGACAACTTCAGACGCGAGCACACGGTACGTGGCTCGCAGACCACCCTCCTTATGCTGCTGGGGCACGGCTTCGAGGGTGACTTCGACAAGGCTTTGTCCGGGCTACCCCACGGACCCGATGGCAAGCCGATGGCTCTCAGCGGCTTCGCCGAGCGGTCTCGTGAGTTGGCGCAAAAGCTGACTGAGACCTTGGAGAAGCAGGCTGCGAAGCGTGCAGAGAAGGCCAAGAAATCCGCGAGCTCGCAGTAGCTGCGTATGTTTGTATTTTTCGTCTTTTTGTAGTTTGTCTGTGGCGACGCTTGTCGCTCCGTTGTAATGACTGTGCCAGCTGTGAACTTTAGATAAGATTTTGCCTTTATTCTGATGTCCTTGTGCCTTGCGACTTCTTCCAGCCCCCGTGCCTCCTTTCAGAAAGTTGTCTCATACATGTTTGCTTGGCTTGCTAACAGGTAAATCCAACGATTACCACTCCGTCTTCAGGTGCGACGCCACATGTCCATGCAGCCGCGGCTGCTGGTTGCTCTTCTGGGAACCGCGACTCCGGGGATTATCGGCTCACGATGCTCCGGGATCACTGCTCTAGGCTTGAGCAAGATCTGCGGGTGGCGCAGGGTGCCTTGGCCGTACTGAAGTCGAAGCAGCCTCGCCCCGCTGAACGGGAAGCTTTTCTCCTTGAGGAATTGGATAAGGCCAACAACGACTTACTGTGTAAGTGGCTGCGAGCCCCCGAGTCCTTTAGCACCACTTATTTACTTAGTTGCCTCATTTTTCCTTCGTGTGCAGGTGTACAACAAAACCCTCAAGATGAGGCCAGTCGGGTGGAGAATCGACTTCGCCGTATTGCTGAGGTTGTCTGACGTGACACCACCTCGTTTTGGTCAGACCCCTCCCGAGGTCGGGTGCTGGCCGTTCTTCAAGATCGCATAGGCCAGGTGACGTCCTTTGCTGGGGCGTGCCGTTCTGCACTGGCGCTTGTGTACAAGGCGCTGTTCCCCCTGGATCCGCAGCCGCAGGGTCTTGGTGCTCTCATGGCGCGATTCCGCAACGGCAAGGCTGCCCAGAGTTTCATCCGGACGCAGCTTGTCAGCGGTGCGACGTACGCCTTAGCTTTTGTTCACCGGCGGCACCCGTATCTCGTCCTGAGGGGAATAGAAGAGGTCCCCAACAGGGAAGACGGGGAGCCTACGTCGATGGATGCCCATTATCGTGCCGTAGAAGACGTAGCTGTCAAGTTGGTTAGAAAACTAGAACGCGACACCGAGGTTTACTCGGATTATGTGGCGTCGCGGGTTTCAAAGAGTTAGCCTGTAGACTGATTTTTTGTTTGTGCAAGCACATTGTGTACTTGCAGGAAAATTGTACGTTTGCTCTGTATAGCTTGGAGTTGCTTTGCATATATAGTTTGTTTTGTTTTGGCCTAAGCGACGTGGTTCCCAAGTATAGGGTGCCACGGAGGCGATCTTCCTTGTTTTTGTTTTTGCTCGACAGTGCAACCCCGAGCTTCGGGTGCTGTCCCGAAGTTTGCTTTTGTTCAGCCATACGACGCAGCCCCCGAGTATCAGGTGCTGCGGAGGTGATTTTCTTTGGCGTGCGGTATGTCGACTCCGACGATAGAGGAACATTGCGCTTTTATTATGGGAGACAAAGTCTCGAGGATTAAATCAGTGGCTGAATAGCCTTATCATCAGTTGTGCTACGCGTAAAAGCGTCTTAGTTGCGCCGCATTCCATGGATTGCGGATGAGTTCGCCTGTCTTCGGGTCCTTCAGGCGGTATGCGCCTCCGCCGATGACCTTGGCGATGATGAAGGGTCCCTCCCATGGGGAGGCGAGCTTGTGCACCTTCTTCTGTTTGAGCCTGAGTACCAGGTCTCCTTCGACAAAGGCTCTTGTGCGCAACCGCTTGCTGTGGTAGTTGCGGAGGTTCTGCTGGTAGATAGCCATTCGGGAGAGTGCGATGTCCCGGGCCTCGTCCAGCAAGTCGACGTCGTCTTCGAGTGCGGCTTCAGCGTCGTCTTCATCATACGCAACGATGCGAGGTGCGTCGAAGCATATGTCATGTGGCAGGACTGCTTCTGCTCCGTACACCATGAAGAATGGGGTGTACTGGGTTGATCTGTTTGGCGTGGTGCGCAGGCTCCAGAGCACGGAGGGTAGCTCCTCCACCCAAGCACCCGCCGCACGCTTGAGCGGCACGAAGAGGCGTTTCTTGACTCCGCTGCAGACGAGGCCGTTCGCTTTTTCCACTTGTCCATTGGACTGCGGATGAGCGACCGAGGCGTAATTGAGCTTGATCCCTTGCTCCTTGCAGAAATCTTTGAACTCTTCGGCGGTGAAGTTTGTTCCGTTGTCGGTGATGATGCTGTGAGGCACTCCAAAGCGGAACATGATGGACTTGATGAAGTTGACAGCTGAGGTAGCTGCGCAGTTGGTAACTGGCACGGCCTCTATCCACTTGGTGAATTTATCGACAGCCACCAGCAGATGTGTGTGTCCCCCTCGAGACAACTTGCGCAGTGGTCCGACCATATCGAGTCCCCACTGGACGAAAGGCCACATCAAAGGTATTGTCTTCAGTTCTGATGCCGGTGCATGAGGTCTTGTTGCGAATTTTTGGCAGCCGATACACCGCTTGACGATGTCCTCAGCGTCTTGTAACGCCGTGGGTCAGTAGAATCCAGCACGCAGGGCCTTGGCGACTAAGGCTCTGCTGCTAGCATGGTGTCCGCACGTGCCAGCGTGGATCTCGAGGAGTAAGGCCCTGCTGTCCTCTGATGCGATGCACCTTTGGAGGATGCCTGATATGCTGTGCTTGTACAGCTCTCCGCCGATAATTGTGAATGCTTTCGAGCGGCGAGTGATGCGCCGTGCTTCGACTGTATCCTCTGGAAGCTCCTGCCGGAGCATATATGCCAGGAATGGCTTTGTCCAGATGGGCTCGACGAGGAATACTTCGACTGAAGGTTCTGCTGCTGCAGGTGCATCTTCGCTTGCAGCTTCGGTCCCGGTTGCTGGTGTAGAGGGAGCCGCAGGCTGCTTAACCTTGATAGATCTTTTGTTTATCTTCTCCAGGAAGACTCCGGGGGGCAGCTTGAGTTTCAAGGACCCGATGTTGGCAAGGGTGTCGGCCTCCTCATTGCTTGCTCGCCCGACATGGCGAAGCTCGCAACCGTCGAAGTTCCCCTCCATGATGTTATACAGGTTCCTGTATGCTATCATGTTCTCTGTTGTTGCGTCGCACTCCTTCATGGTCTGTTGCACGACCAGGTTCGAGTCTCCGTATATCATCAGGCGATCAGCACCGCACTCCTTAGCCATCTTCATTCCGTGGATCAGGGCTTCATATTCTGCTTCATTGTTGGATGGTTTCTCGAAGTCCATCTGCAGCACATAACGGAGCTTGTCGCCTTTGGGTGATATGAGGATAACACCTGCTCCTGCTCCTTCGTTCCTCTTGGACCCATCGAAGTACATGGTCCATGAGTTGGACGTATCGGGTACCGACGGAAGCTGCATCTCCATCCACTCTGTAGTGAAGTCGGGGAGAACTTGATCCTTGATTGCTGTTGGGTATTTGTATGTTAGGTCTAGAGCACCTAATTCGATGCTCCATTTGGCGACTCTGCCTGTCGCTTTGGAGTTGTTGAGTATGTCACTTAGGGGAGCCGCGCTCACCACCGTGATGGGGTGCTCTTGGAAGTAGTGTGCCACCTTACGCGAGGTCATGAATACCCCATACGCCAGCTTCTGATAGTGCGGGTATCTCTGCTTCGACTGAGACAACACCTCGCTGAGGTAGTATATCGGTCTCTGCACGCCGTGGCGGAGGCGGAAGCTGGAGGCGGGCCGGCGACGCGCGCGTGCGGGAGCAGGGCGGGGATGGCCACGGGCGCACAAGGTGGAGGAGCCGATGAGGCGGCGGGCCGGAGGAGAGAGCAGCGGCCATGGGGAGGCGCCGGCCGGCGACGGGGATGCGCGGGAAGCAGCAGGAGCAGGGGCGCACGATAGGGAAGGAGCAGGGAGGAGGTCGCCGGCTGGGGGATGGAGGTGGAGGAGAGGAGGGCTCGGCCGGGAGAGAGAGAGGGGCAGGGAGGAGGTAGGGCAAGGGGAGCAGGGGCGACGGAGAGGAGCGGCCGGCGGGGAGGAGCGTGGTACGGGCGCGGTGGAGGAGGAAGGTGAGGTGCGGGGCTGGGGAGAGAAAAGGAAGGGAAGGGAAGAAAAAGAGAAAAGGTCCCAGGGACCTAAAGAAAAGGGGAAAGGACCTAGACGCGAGGTGGAAGGGCCTTTTCGCAAAAAACAGAAAAGGGAGGAGGGTGGCTGCAAGAAGGCAGGGGGGTGGGAAAGGAAAACTGCCAGGGGCAGGATTAGGGTTTGGTCTAGGGTTTGCTTAGCTGGGCTTTTGGGCCTGGCTAGCTGGGCTGCTCTCTCTCTCATCTCAAAATTATTTTTTTCCTTTGCAAAATAATTTTGGCAGATAATTTTAGAAAACGGAGACGACTGTCTCGATAAAATATTCTCCGACAATTTTAGAAAAATAAAATAGGGTTTAACAAAAATAATTTTTGCGGACAAAACATGCGATGCGATGATGCTGATGTCATGATGATGCAAAAGCAAAAACAAGCAAAAATCTAATTTGGGGAAAAACCCCGGGCATTACAACCGACACCACTAACAAGGGATCTCGCCCCGAGATCCACGCTACCATCAGAGAGAAGAAGAGGAGGTTATTCTATCGAATCTTGTAGCACCTGGTTGATCTTCTCGACACCACTAACAAGAGGTTCTTGCTCACGTCGATGGCGATGTTCGTCTGTTGAGACCTTTCTGAAGATCGAACCTATTAGGATAAAGGCAAGAGATCGTCCAACCCACGTAGATGCTACGACTCGGAATATAGATAAGAGAGAAGATTTAAATCATTTAAGATAAGAGGGAAAGAATATAGATGTAAGGAGTAAACAAGAATTCCTATTGAGATATTTCCAAATAAATTTTAGTAAAATAGTTTTGACACTCTACAAACAACGACCGTTAGCTAGGTTATCCTACAGGCAGAGCGGACCCGCGGGGTATCGAAAAAACCAGAGCTCTGATACCACTTTGTAACGCCCCAAGATCGGTACTATGCAGATTTTAGCGTTCCAGCCAAATCCGCATAATAACGATCCTAAAGGACGCCCACCAGGCATAACGTGCAGGTCGCAACACACACGTTATGCGGGTGGAATTGTGATAACATTACAACAGTTCTCGATGGAACCCACAAAAGAACATATATATAACAACGACTCACCGAGTCAAGAGCAAGATACAATACAAAGATCCAAAATAACAACGGAAGCGAGTAGCGTCCGGCTACGGACAAGAAACAAATTGGACTAAGAGTACTAAAGATAAACGAAGGCACCATATCCCTGCCCAGGCCAAGCCGGAGGGATTCCCAAGCTAACGTCGTCAGACTTCAAACCTGTCGGCTGCATTGGAATAGCAGCCCCGAAGGGGTCAGTACTAGTAGAAGTACTGGCAAGTAATACTCACAAGATATCAAAGCTGGAATTCCGGGGGAAGAGGGTAAGCGGTAGAGGCGGCAAGCAGCACTAACAACTTATAGAGACACGCTACAACTTTCGTCTACAAGAGACAAGGTAAGAGAGCGCATAAGGAACCAACTATACTACTCACCAAACAAACCCGCCCTAGAACAAGTCCCTCGTATCCTCGGCCCACGAGGAAGAAGTCCGGGCACTCACACGGTGGACAAGTTTTATGGGTTATTATTCAAGTAATCTATCTTACTAGTCAAGTTATAAACATCATAAGGTGCAAGTTGTCTATGATCTTTTTAGCCAGCGCATTTCACCAAGTCGTCCATAACCGCGGACACGGCTTTTCGAAAAGATTTAACCCTGCAGGGATGCACCAATGAACCCACACGCATCGAAACACTCGCTTAGAGGTGTACCGGTGGAGGTTTCGACGCAATACTTCCCTTCTCTACAAACAAGTCCAGGGAGCCACCTAGCTAGGTCTGATCCACCTTGAGAGTCCGGCCGAAGCTTCGAGGTGGGCCTAACCGTTGCGTGCGCGGCTTCGGGAGGAACACTCATACGATTGCCCTCCGTCCACATTCGATAAACGACCAGGCAGCAAGACCTACTGAAACACCCGAACTACTTGTGGCATCTGGACAGGTTTGAGGATCCGGTAATAGATTGCGGGGAGGCCCATAGAACTCCCACATGTGGTTAGTGCGCTCAGTCTTGGATCAGCGGAAAAGAACTCGGGTCCTAGGCGACACTAGCAGAACAAAACACCACGATTGGCCTTCCGCCGGTGCCTTATCTTTATTAAGGTATTCCCATCGCAACAGAAATTAAAGATTACCATTTTAGTTGAGCCTAGCTATCATATTAAAAACAAGACTAGATAAAGAGATAACAGGACTGAAGCAAAGCACCTAAGCATGCACTACGACTCGCAAGGCTAACAAGGTAAACAAACAACAGGGTAATAGGATGTGGGGGTGGTGGCATATCATGGCTGCAAGGTAAACATGCAAATAGGATCGTGACACAAGCATCGTGACATAAGGCTAGCAAGGAACAAAAGATAGGACGAGTGAGAGACAGAAAACAAGCAAAGATAGCAAGGGAGTATCACTTGCCTGCAATCCGGTAGAGGTAGCAGAACCTGTCGTTGCTCACATCAACTCAACGTCCTATTCCCGAAGAAGCAACGAACACCGGAAACACAAAAGATGCATTTTACTTCTATGGCAAAAGAAGCGGCATGTTGATGATATGATGCATGACAAATTAACGGTTGTCCAATTTTATTCCCTAACACATGGCAAATCATTTTAAATGGGATCGGTGCACAATATAGATGCACTGGACAAATCCCATAATTAAATTGATTTAATTCCACTAAATGGATAAAGGTGCGATGTTTAATTAATGATGCATGATTTTATAAGATACGCATATATATAGCATAGGGTTAGGGTTGGGGTCACACATCGGATTCGGGGATCTTCGGATTCGGAGAGGGAGTGGTCGATGTAGTCGAAGTAGTCGTTCATCCGGAGTCGGAGTAGTCGAGGTAGTCGACGTCGGGGAAGTAGTCGTACTCGGGTCGTCGTCGTGGCGGACCTTGGCGTTCCGGGCTTCGGGGTCGTCGGGGTCACGGCATCGGGGGACTCGGCATCGGAGAACTCGGCGGTTCCGGTCGGGGAAGAACTTGACGTTGCGTCGTCGGGTCGCACTTGTCGTATCCACGGTCGTCGGGGTAGTCGTTCACGGAGCGTCGGGGATCGGCCTTCACGGTTTCGGTTTCACGACGGGAATCAGGCAACGACGGGAATGAAGTCGGGAACGGGAACGGGGAACCGTCGGGGAGGCTTCACGACGGGAACGGAAATGACTTTCCGGCGGGAAAGCGTCCGAGGAACTTGCGGGTTCCCGTCGGGAAACATCGGGGAACATCGGGAAACGGATACGGGGAGCACTTTACGACGGGAACAACGTCGGGAAGCACCGGGGAACTCATCGGGAAAGGTTTCTGGGATTGGCTTCACGGTCATCGGGGGAACACGTCATGACGGGGAAACGGGAATGGGGATAACGCATCGGGGAACCGGCTTCGGGAACACAGGGAACGGGGAACGCAGCACCGGGTCGGGACGGGCACGGAGACGGGCATGACGGCAGCAACACGAACACGACACACGCAGCAGGAAGCCACGAGCACGTCACGGACACAAACAGAGGCAACACAACGTGGAGACACGCACACGACGTCGGGCAGCAGCTCGGACTGGAGAGGTGCAAGGCGCGGGGAAGGAGGAGGACGACCGGCCGGAGCGCGGCCGGCGCAGAGGAGGAGCCGAGGCAGGGCCACGACGGAGGACTGGCCGGGGGCACAGCAGAGGAAGGGGAGGCACGCGGGTGCGGGCGACACAGCGAGGCGCGGGAGGACGGCGCCGGGGTGAGAACGGCCGAGGGTGGCGCGATGGAAGGCGGGTCGCGGTGCAGTCGAGCGCGGGAGAGGAGCAGGTGGCGGAGGCGGAAGCTGGAGGCGGGCCGGCGACGCGCGCGTGCGGGAGCAGGGCGGGGATGGCCACGGGCGCACTAGGTGGAGGAGCCGACGAGGCGGCGGGCTGGAGGAGAGAGCAGCAGCCATGGGGAGGCGCCGGCCGGCGACGGGGATGCGCGGGAAGCAGCAGGAGCAGGGGCGCACGATGGGGAAGGAGCAGGGAGGAGGTCGTCGGTTGGGGGATGGAGGTGGAGGAGAGGAGGGCTCGGCCGGGAGAGAGAGAGAGGGGCAGGGAGTTGGCAGGCCAAGGGGAGCAGGGGCGACGGAGAGGAGCGGCCGGCGGGGAGGAGCGTGGTGCGGGCGCGGTGGAGGAGGAAGGTGAGGTGCGGGGCTGGGGAGAGAAAAGGAAGGGAAGGGAAGAAAAAAAGAAAAGGTCCCAGGGACCTGAAGAAAAGGGGAAAAGACCTAAACGCGAGGTGGAAGGGCCTTTTTGCGAAAAACAGAAAAGGGAGGAGGGTGGCTGCAAAAAGACAGGGGGTGGGAAAGGAAAACTGCCAGGGGCAGGATTAGGGTTTGGTCTAGGGTTTGCTTAGCTGGGCTTTTGGGCCTGGCTAGCTGGGCTGCTCTCTCTCATCTCAAAATTATTTTTTTCCTTTGCAAAATAATTTTGGCAGATAATTTTAGAAAACGGAGATGACTGTCTCGATAAAATATTCTCCAACAATTTTAGAAAAATAAAATAGGGTTTAACAAAAATAATTTTTGCGGACAAAACATGCGATGCGATGATGCTGATGTCATGATGATGCAAAAGCAAAAACAAGCAAAAATCTAATTTGGGGAAAAACCCCGGGCATTACACAGCGGCTCCTTTTCGCGTGGTGCCACCAAGACTGGTGGTGTTGACAGGGTGCGCTTGAGGTCGACGAAGGTGGCTTGGGCTTCCTCGGTCCACTCGAAGCGGTCCGTCTTCTTCATCAGTTGGTTCGGGAGTGCCTTCTCCCCAAGCCTGCTGATGAATCGGCTGAGTGCCGCTATCCTTCCAGAGAGCTGCTGCACATCCCTGAGCTTCGACGGTGCCGGCATCTTCAGGAGTGCCTGTATTTTCTCCGGGTTTGCTTCAATGCCTCGCGCAGATACGAGGTAGCCTAGTAGTTGCCCGGCTGGCATGCCGAACACGCACTTTGTAGGGTTCAGCTTGATGGTGTATTTCTTCAATGTGGCGAATGTTTCGCGGAGGTCGTCAAGGAGCGTGTCTTCCTGCTTGGTCTTGATGACGATGTCATCAACGTAGACCTGGACATTGCGTCCGATCTGCTCCTTGAGGTAGTTCTGCATCATACGCTGGTACGTGGCACCCGCGTTCTTCAGCCTGAAGGGCATCATTGTGTAGCAGTAGACACCAAAGGGTGTGATGAATGTTGTTTTCTCTTCGTCTTCTTTCTTCATCCTGATCTGGTTATAGCCTGAATAGGCATCCAGGAAGCAGAGGCGTGCGCAACCTGCAGTCGAGTCGACAATCTGGTCGATTCGAGGCAGTGGAAAATTATCTTTTGGACAACACTTGTTCAACGAAGTGAAGTCGACACACATGCGTAGTATGTCCGTGTTCTTCTTTGGCACCAGGACTGGGTTTGCGACCCAGTCAGACTTCTTGATCTCCCGGATGAAGTTGGCTGCCAGGAGCCTATCGATTTCTTGCCCAATGGCGAGGCGCTTCGGCTCCGCAAAGCGGCGCATCGTTTGCTTGACGGGCCTCGCATTGGGCAGGATCTGGAGGGCGTGCTCGGCGAATTCCCTGGGTATGCCTGGCATGTCGGCTGGACACCAGGCGAAAATTTCCCAGTTCTCACGTAGGAACTCGTCGATACGAGGAAGGCAAGCTCGTCGATACAGGGACCATCTTCTTAGAGTCCGTTGGGTGCACCTGATGCTCCCTTGTGTCGTTTGTTGCGTTAAAGGTAGAGCCTGACGCTGATTGTTTGCCCTCGGGAAAGAGGGTGCGGTCGTTGGTGAGTGCCAACTCCTGGAGCTGCTCCTGCGCCCCGAATGACTCAGAGATCGTGTTGAACTTGCGATCGCACTCGTCGGATCGCTCGAAGTTTTCGCTGACGGTGATTGTCCCGTAGGGCCCCGGCATCTTCAGCTTCAGATAGGCATAGTGCGGCACCGCCATGAACCATGCGAACGCTGGTCGCCCCAGGATGACATGGTACTGCGACTTCCAGTCAACCACCTCGAACTCAATCCTCTCCTTTTGGAAGTTAGCTGGCTCGCCGAAGATCACATCGAGTGAGATTGTTCCCAAGGGATAGACTGGTCTCCCTGGTACTATGCCGTGGAAGGTGTTGACGGAGGGCGCCAGGCTTGTCGTCAGGATGTTCATTCCGCGCAGCGTGTCAGCGAACATGATATTGATTCCGCTGCCACCATCCATGAACACACGGCTCATAGCGAAGCCTCCTATCTGCGCATCCAATACGAGGGCCACGTGGCCCGGCCGTGGGACTCAAGGTGGATGATCGTCTCTGGAGAATGTTATGCTGGCCTGTGACCAGTCGAGGTACTCTGGTACCGCGGGTGGTGATTTGACGGCAAGGTGGACCTGCCTTGTTATGAGCTTTTGGTCCCGATTTGAGGGACGTCCTTTCTGGATCATGAACATGCGACCCACGGGCTTTGGGTAAGCATCTTCACCCGCCCGAGGTTCCTCGACGCGTGGTTGGAGCTGGATAGCTCCCGCGAGATGCCCCGAAGGCAATGGTGGAGCGTGCGGCGCTCCCAGAGCCAATTCCCCCGGTGCCACCTGTGCTTGTTGTTGTTGCTGCAAAAGGAGCCGTGCGTACTGCGCATGGAGGTCTTGAAACTTTTCGCAGTCCTTGAGGAGGTGTTTGGACGTGAGAACACCATTCTCATCCCTGAACATGTGGAATCGGCACGCGTCATGGAGCGTTGGAGGAGGCCGTGGAGCTCGACCACCTCGCGACTCTCGTGGCCGCCATTCGCGCTTGACTTCCTTGCTGCTTCCGTAACCGGTTGTTCGACTATCGCGCTCATGGCGACTGTCGTCATGGTTTCTTTGCTCGCGGCTATCAATAAAGCCTGCCGCCACGAGTTCCATGCCCTCCGTGTCCTCGTAGACGCGCGACTTCCTCTTGCGACGGCGGTCGCTGTTGCGGCGACTCCAAGAACCTTGATCGCCGTTGACGCCAGGTGTGCTGGCGCGCTCGTTGCGTATGGAATCTTCGTCATCCGCCACTCATTGGCTATCTGCATGAGGTGGGCGATGGTTTTGGGCTTCACTCGACCAAAAGTCTCCCGGAGCTCGACCCGATAGACTCCTTGGGTAAACGCGTATATGGCGTTGTCTTCCGATATCTTCTCCATCGCGTTACGGAGGAGAGTCCAACGCTGGATGTACTCGCGCAACGTCTCATCTTCACGCTGCTTGCAGGCTCGCAGTTCCTCGAATGAGGCGGGTCTCTTGTACGTGCCGATGAAGTTGCGGACGAAGTCCTCTTTGAAGTCTTCCCAGCAGGTGTATGCACCTCTCGGTAGGCTCTTAAGCCAGGCTCGAGCCGATCCCGAGAGCATGAGTTGTATGTACTGCATGGCAGTAGACGTCGATCCTCTTTGGCAGGTTATTGTCGTTAGGTAGTCTTCCAGCCAGGCGGACGGTTCTTGCAAGCCATCATACTTCGGGGTTTCCGAGGTTAGCCTGAATCCTTTCGGTATTCTGGTCTCCCGGATGCGTCGACTGAAGCATAGTGCGCCGCAGGGCTCGAAGTCGTCATCGGACGACGAGCTGTCGCTTTCTTCCTCTTGAACTACTCGCCTGGAGCGGTTCCTGGTGACCTTGTTATGCGTGATGGCATTGCGCGCATCTTCACCCTCGGTGAGCTGGTAGCGTCCCTCGTATCCGCGATTACCGTGTTTTCGCCGGTCGCGGGTGACGCGATTGTCTTCTTCTGGAGCTGCTCGCTCATTGTTGCCGTGTGTGACGCGGTTTTCTCGATCTCGGGTACGGTCGCCCGATTCTCGAGTTCTTGTCTCCCGCCGCGGGCTTGACTGGCGGCGATTAACCGTGTTGTTGCCAGCTGCTACGATTGCAGCTGGTTGTGGCTCCTCAGGTACCAATGTCGTCCCCATTGTGCTGAGGAACTTGATTTGTTGGCGGTGCAGGGCTGCCCGCGGATCGCTCTCTGGCGGCTGTGTAGCCTGTAGGTATGTGGCCACCGACATTAGGACACCGGAAGCAGTCTTGGGGATAGGGATTCCCTGCTCGTCCACAGACATGAAGGACGCCTCCAAATTACGGGTGACGTTGTTCCGATTTGCCTCTGGTATCCGCAAGTACCGAGGCTGTGCTTGGGGGTCACGGGATTGCCCTGAAGATTGGATGGACAGACCTGCCCGCCGCGCACTCGATATGCTGGCCTGCCTTCTGCGCTCCGTCAGCTCCGCCCCCGTGGCTTCCAGCTTGAGGCTTTCCTGCCACAGCAGGTACTGGTAGCATGCCAGGTCTTCTGGTGTCGCGTCGGCTGCCGGTTGGCCATCTGCTACAGCCTTGATTGCTTTTTCACCCATAGCCTGGTTGATGTGAAGCTGCGTCCGCCCGTTCTGCAGGGTGACGATGTATGGGTAGTTCGGCTGTTCGCCCCTGTTAGGCGGAGCGTTCACTCCGGTCTCCGTGTTTGCGGCTGCCGTCCTTGCGGCGGCGGCGGCGGCAGCTGCGGCTCCTGCCGCGGCCGTTTCCCCGGGTCCTGATGCTCCTCCTCCTGCAGGCACCGTCATGTATACCTCGATCGGCGAGAGATACGACGTCTGATCGTCGGAGTCGACACTGGAGGCGGACTCGAAGGGTGCCGAGGCTCCGCTGGCGGAGTACGCAGGGCTTGACAGAGTAGATGAGATGTATGGCACGATCGGCATCTCGGTCGTGCGCGCGAAGTCGACGGTTGGCGATGTAGATCGCGGTGCTGCGACCAAAGGTGATGCAGGTTCGTCGAGCGTTCCCTCCGCGAAATCTGCGCGGGGTGACAGGATGTCCATCGATGCAGTCGATGAAGTTGCGACTTCCACCGATGAAGTCGATGAAGCGGCGGGTTCCTCCGATGCAGAAGGAGGTGCGTCCGTGAGACGGAGCGTCCCCCACTTGTTGACGTAGAAGCGCAGCTTGCCAAAGCTCGCCTCCACACCAGTTTGCAGGTCCTCGAAAGCCGATTGCACGACCGGCGAGTGCGGGTGAAAACCCAGTGAGCCGAAGTAGATCGGCTGTTGCAGATCCGGCGAGTCGCCGATAGTCGCTGATGAAGCCGCCGAACCCGTAGATCCAGCACCAGTCTTTCCCACAGACGGCGCCAATTGACGTGGGGTTACCACGCCAAATCCCTCGGATGACATCCTCGGGTTGAGAGAATAGGAGAAGAAGATGGTGGTACTGGTGGATTCGTCGGCTGACAAGAGAGATTTACCCAGGTTCAGGCCCCCGAAGGTAAAAGCCCTACATCCTGCTTGTCTGGTATTGATGATGATGAGCTTACAGATGGGTGTATGAACGTACCCTAGGTCGGCGGCCCTCCCAGTCCTTAAATAGTGGGACTGGGTCTCGGGTCCGTTACCGACTAGGTTTACATCTGGGCCTGCCGACCTAATATCTCTGAATCTTTCCTTCAGGGCCTCCTTCCTAGGCTTGATGACATATGGGCCTTTTATTCTCTTCCGCACCAGGGTAGTCGTCCATGGTGGCACACCCGAAAGGTGTACTCACGTCAGTACATTATTTAGGTAAGCATTTACATGATTCACTCTATCAAGTGGAGTGGAGATAACAGATTCCATTTCCATCTTGAAAGGTTCTTTGCTAGCTTGTCACTCATTGGACCCCATTGAGAATTAGCCAGTGTTTTAATTTCATCAATTGGCATTACTGGATATATGAAAGGGAGCTTACTATCAGGACAAGTGAATATCTTACTACATTGAAATTCTTTGTTAACAACATCCACTAGACAATAAATTTTTGTTTTATGGAAATATATTTTCAGCCCAGAGACATTCTCAAAGATGCACAAAATGAGCATGATAGACTTTAAAATTAACATGTCATTTTTTGTTTTCTGTCGTGTAAAGGGTATTCAGGTGCATGTCTAACGCCTTGATCGAAAAATGATACAAATTATAAGTAACTACAACAACAAGTTACACCCACATGAATCAGTATTCATATTGCTACAATTAGTATTGAGTCAAACATGACTGACATATCTATTTATTCCTCAACGGATGCCTTCTAATTATCAAGATGAGTTTCTAAAACTAATAGTTTTGAGGGAAGTTTCCCATGAGACAAGGTGTATACACAAAAGAGGCATCTATATATGGATTCTTGGTTGTATCTTCATAACATGGTGGGCACAAGTCCCCCAATTCTTGTGTTGTGAAGTCATTCAAATTGTAGGCTACTCCTCTTCTGTATCTTGCGCCAAGGAATATAATCTCTTCATATGGATGGAATCCCATAAGAGTTGTGTAATCACAGTAGTGTTTTTCAGTCCAGTCTTTAAGAGTGATGACATAACCACTATCAGGGTCTCGATCAACGTTGTCGTTGCAATCCCACATTGATTCGCCGATGTGATCTTCATAAGAGTTTGGATGATGTAAAATCCAGGGTCCACTGCCATCGTACTTCAGAGGTGGCAGTATACAAGGAAGGTCAGCACGTCCGAAATCATATCTTAGAGGTGGCAGCACATGACGCAGGTCACTGGTATGCTTCAACACCCACTCCATTCTACTATGCGACTGACTGAGCAACCAAACCCGAAGGATCTTACGCTTGACAAATGGACAATACACCCATGTTCTGATCTTCCTAGATAAATATTTGGATATTTACCTGGCTTCATAGCTTGAACCGGTTTAATCATGTAGTACTTGCCATTTGACAATGATATTCTATGAGAGAGAAGTCATTCTGTCAGATAGACAATATATAGTGCATTATGCAAGCAGCTAAATAATTACATCAAAATTTATTATAAGGAGCTCACCTCATCACAAAATTATTATGCTCGCAATGCACGTAAAGTTCTCCTTGCCAGTAGACGGCGTAGCGCTTTCTTGGTCGTGAGTCCGCCCGCATGCCTGCGACGGTTCCCGCAGGCTCTCCTTCCCGATCAAACGACCTCTCCTCCCATCGGCCCGTCCGAGACGAGAAGACACAGAGGTTGCATCGCGCCGGTGGCCATTCTGAATTCTCTATCACAGACGAAACTATGGACGAAACGGACATGAGGGATCGCGAAGACCTCGTAGTACGGCGACACCATGGGATCGAACACAAGGTAGTTGTTGGTGTAGAAGGAACGTCTGACGGACGCAGCTGGATATTTGGGCAGGCGAGCGAACTGTCCTGTGGCCGGATTAACCACGCAGTCATGGATCAGAAGAAGCCCGTTGCAGTGATCGCTGACGTAGACGGACGGGTCGTGGAGGTGGTCGAGCTCGCCGGCGACCGTGCGGTCCAGGTCGGCCGACGTCGTGGTGCCCCTGGACGGACGGGAGAGGAGCCGCGACGACTTGAGGGAATAAAGGTTGAGGACGATGCTGTCCACCGCGTGCGGGAGGTCTAGCCGTAGCAGGCGGCGCGCGTCGACGGTGTCGCGCCACGTCTTGCAGACGCAGNGTTGCTAGCTACTTGTTGCCCGATTGCTTGACTGTTCATGTCTTGTGGTTGTTTACTTGCGAGTACGTCATCGTACTCAGACTGGCTTTTCATGTGGCCAGACAGTGAAAGGATACATCTACTACCATAGCAAGGAGATCGAGCAGGAGCGTGCTAGGATCAGTAGCCCAGCCAGACGCCTGTGGAATGGAGTCCCTCCAAGCCGTTGCCGAATCTATGACTTCCGCTGCCGATTAAACTCCGTCCCGTGCCATACTTGGCAATGATAAATTTTCTTGCCTTGATGGCCATGTAAACCATTTGTAGCCCTTTGGGCCTGATTGTGTAATGATATTTCCGCTATGTTGCATTGTCGTAACGTGCGTCCGGATATCCGGCTGGCGCACGGGGCGCACGGTCGCCGTTTCTGACGACCTGTGTCAGAGGGGGGTGCCACAGAGCATGGTATCAGAGCACCAGGCTGGCTGTAGACTACCCTAGCATGGGAAGCCCCACCTTACTTTTGCCTGACAATGACCCGATGGATTTAACCCATCTACGCCTAACGGCATGGCTCGTGTCGGTCAACAGTATGGTGCAGTAAAACTTGTCCCAATCTTATCCAACCAGACTCGCCGATTTCTTCCTGGAGAAGGAATCGACACTACCCATTAGTATGAAACCCAAGTCCTAGCTGCCTCTAAAATCCCACCCTCGCTTGCTATCCTTTGCAACCCAACTCTCTTGAAGCAGATCCCGCTCAGGAATCGTGTGCTCTCCTCTCTCCCAAGAACACTAGCTTGAGTTTTTAGATGGCACCCACCCTTATTTTTGAGACTACCGCTGAGTTTCGCCCCGGTTTTCCCCCTCTGCTGTGGGAAGCTGCTCGCAATATTATTGGTTGTGTATCTCGCCCGGTGTACCATGTATATCGGTCTAACCTCTCCTCCTGCGTGCGCGAGTATCATGCCGATGTGTATGTCGGCACAAGTCCCTTAGGAAGCGCGACGCCATATGTTGAGTCAAAGCCACTTCGTGGATTCCCTGAGATGGCGCTCGAAGTTGCAGCTTGGAAATGTCTCGTTCGTCTGCGGTACTTTGAAGCCGCGATGGAACCTCCTGCATCTCGCTTTTTCCCGCCAAGATCCCTTGCAGGCCCCAACCATCCCATGATAAGCATCGAAGTGATGCTAGACTCAACATTATCACACTTGGTAGACTACACCACCGCCGTGGAGAGCATCCTTGTCTACCACTTGGAAGAATGCCATTTCTATAGGCAAGCCCTTGCTCGAGTCCCGCCGCCCACTAACAACAACCCAGCTCCGCAAGGACCAGTAACCATTAAACTCCAGAGGCCACCACCATCAATGGAAGCTCTGAAGGTTGGACTCGATACTTTCCATCCAGGACCAGCCGCAACCCACAACCTCCGATCCTTTCGCAGCTTTGACGTTGTGCTAGAAGGCATCCTGAGACTCTAGTCGTGGTGGCGAGGAGCCTAGTGGATACCATGCTTGGCTTAGGACCAAAACCGCAAGATCTAGAAGGCAACAAGGTGGATGAAGCCCGGACCAAGTCCCCACCAGTGAGGAGTCCTAAGTTGGTAGGTGAGAGTTTGTGAGGTTGTTTGGTTCTTCTGTGTTTGCTTGTATCGCATGTTAGCTTGGCAGCTATGGAACTTGTTATTTCAACCATGTGTAAAAAAAAAAAGTGATGGTATTTGTTCGCTTGTTAACTACTTGGTTGACGTGCGACAAAACACTATGCCCCTTCTTCCTCTTAAAAGTTTTGAACAAATGACAGAACATTTAAAACTGGACGTGTATGTGAAACAACACGCATATGCCCACCTGTAAATTAACACAACATTTGAGTAGGATATTATTTTATAGTAGGAAAGATATTTTGGTGTGTTGCACGACTTTAACCATTAAGTGGATATATTTGTGGATACACTGTACCCACGGTTCCCCGCTCACTTGATGATTCATGTGTAGATCTGGTTTGATTTGCCATGCTTGTGTTTGGATGAACTAAAAACCTTAGATTTAATTTTTATAACCATAGTAGCAAATCCTATGTTGATTGATTGTGTGAGCCCCTGCCATGCCATCCTTAGAATGCATTGAGTGTGATAGAAATGTTATGCTTTGATAATGTTTTGTTTTAGTAAAATATCCTGTCGAGCGTTAAATTCTAATATTTTGTAGAAAAAGTTTTAAAATATTTTAAAAATAAGGGTGTATTAAACCATACAAGAAATATCTTGTATAACCCCGGGAATCTCTATTAGTCTCCGAATCTCGGGACGAGATTCTTTTTAAGGGGGGAAGGTTTGTCACATCCCGAAAAATCCGTTCCTAATGTTAGTAATGTTTTCCCACGCCTGAAAAACTTTTTTGATTTTCAAAACATTTTCTTTGAACCAGATGGTCCTTGACTTGACTTTGGTTTCGCTCTCTTAGAAATTTCCCAGCATTTCTCGATACTTGTCGACCCTCACCATAACTTCATACCATTGCTTTGCCGGTCGAACCTTGATTCCATTTGGAAATCCTAAAACCCCTCCCATCTATCCCACCAAAAGCCACCATCCCAATTATAGCTTGAAATAAATTCTACCAAACTACCATATGGTTCCCTCATACAGATACATCCCTCCCATGCAAAAATATTTCATAGTCCCATGCAATAATTCCAAGTTTATTCATATTGCCTATTATGCCATCTTCGATTCCGAAATTATCTGGACACCTTCCACTCATCCAAAAATTCTGAAATTTTGGCGAGGTACATGATTTAACCTCCTGAACATTCCACTCCATTGGCCCAACCTCATTTGAGCAATATTTGAGGTACTTCCCTTGTAATGCCTTTTCTTGCCTAATTGCAATTTCCAAAGCAACCCCTAGCTACAAAAATCATTTGGCATTGCCACTTTGCCAATCTGACAATATCCCATACACAACCCCATATCCACAATATTAGGCCAATATAATTTGAGTAGGTGCATTTGGCATACCCATGCCATTAGGGCATTTTTGGACACCAAATTCTTTGACCAACCTCCAGGTACCCAATTGGGCTCAAACTTCACCAACATCCTACATACACCTATGCTAGCCTACCGTGAATTTTGGGGAATTTTCTGAGATGGGGAAGACCTCTGTCATTTCATCGAACACCTGGCGCAACCCCGGTTTTCTGAAAATCTTATACATAAAAGTTTGTCGCCTTTGAGTGATTCTAGTTTTGTTGTGTTGGTCTCGTCGTTACGAACCCAGTGGTGCGACCCATTTTCCATTTCATGCCTCGAGGCAATGAGAACGCGACGACGTCGCTCGCATCGCGCTCTGGACCTCCCGGATGCACGATTAGGCGTGACCTAAACCTGCTTAGCCCTAAACCCTGCCTAATCTCCCGCACAGTAGCTTCCCTGTAGATCCCTGTTCGTCCAGCTCAACGTTCCAATCCATCTCCCCGTTCTTATCCCCTCCGTTCATTTTATTAGTGCACGTGGTCATCCGATGCTTCCCGTCCCTGCGTATATATGGAGCAGCTCGAGCTCCACCCGCGGACGCCACCCATTTCCCCCCTGCACACCACGCTCCCCTCTGACCCAGCATACTCCTCCCCCCTCCACCTGCTCGAGAAGCCAGAGGCTTGGCGTGCACGGCCGCCATGGCCGCACCGAGCTCGAGCTCACCCGAGCGCCCCATGCTGTCCCCGAGCCCAGCCCCAGCTCCCTCCTTCCCCGACCGCAGCCCGTTACCGCCGTCTCTCCCCTGCCGTCGGCGTCCACCCCTGGCCAACCCAGCCGCCGACATCCTCACCCACCCAAGCCGCGCCATGGACGCCGCCCGCGTTGTCCTCCGTCGCCGTCCTCGGCGTCCCGCCGTCGGCTTCGCTCCCCGGCCGCGTCCGCCATCGCCGCAATGCCGAGCCCTGCCGAGGCAGCGTCCCGGTCGGTGCCTCTCCACTGCCGGTCGCCTCCCGTGGCCGACCACGCCGCCGCCACCGTCCCGGTCGCGGCCGACTGCAGCGACCCCGCCTCTACCGCCGGCTCGCCCGAGGCCGCCCGCCGTCTTCCGCCAGTCGCCGGCGTCCTTCTTCCCCGGCCGCCGTGACGCCGCTGCGTCGTCGTCTCCCCGCCGTCGTCCCGAGCGGCTCCCCGTCGGCGCGACGAAAAAAAAAAAAAATCAGAACCGATCGATCGATTCGGTTTGGGTTAGCTAAAAGCGTATTTTACGCTTTCCGCTTTCCTCCTGAGAAAGCGTACTTCCCTGAAATACACGACCGGCCTGGCCCGGTAAGATTCGGCCCGCGAACGTTTTTTTTCTGGAAGTGGCTGATAATTACCAAGAACTAGAAGTCCAATATCTTTTGAACCGTAGCTCCGATTGAGGTGATTCAAATTTGTAAATTCATAGTTTGAAAAGCTCTATCCTGTGGTATATGTTTTACATTTTTGTAAAATGTTTGTATGCTCAACACCTTTATACACATGCATAGGTCTGTCCCGCGGTACCGGCAAACCGATACCCTAAACCGCGACGTGTCCGCGATCCTCCAAGACCAATGGCGTCAAACGTCGAAGGCAAGCTAACCACTTGCTATGAACACTCAAGCGGTGATGTTTGTTGCATATTAGCGTGGTATTTTATGTGGGGCTATTCGATGCTAGCGATTCCATATGTGTACTTGCATGCTATGTCTATTTCGAGCTTAGATAATAACGCCGTGTTTCATTTCCAGTATAGTTAGCGATGCCATGTTTCACTCATCATCCATGTGTGTAAACGATTGGCGTATGATTAATTTGTGCGCCTCGCACTTGCGTGGCTTTGTCGAACCATCTGACCAGCTAACTATAACTAAGCGTCCCCATGATTGTTTGCTTCTTCTCCTTCGCCGAGGTGAGGAGCGGACGAATGTCGTCTTATGATCCTCGGAGTTGGGGCATTTGCCAAAAGAGTTATTTGCTTCTTCTCCCTCCGTCAAACTTGGCTGGCGTATGCCCGCCTTGACTGCGACGCTTGGGAAGCTGGCTTTCATTTGGGTCTTTTTGCCAAGATTGCTGACACCACGTCGAGTTAATCCTCGAGTGGAATGGATGCTTTCTTTCTTATGATTGCTTATCATCTGTCAACTGTGCGTCACGAGATATCGTGGCTTTGGTTTATATCCTGTCAACTGTGCGTCACGAGATATCGTGACTTTGTTTTCATTCCCGTAATACGATAAACCCATCAAGTGTGGGTTGAGTTCCGGCCGGCGACTAAATACATGTTGGGCACCGCCCACGTGGATTGAATCTCGTCTACTTTTCTGTAGAGTTGTGGCGTGTGTTGGACGGTACCATGCACCACTCCCCATTCCGGCGACGATGGACTGGAGGAACCGCCGCGGTCAATGGAATGGAGGAACGGGATCGCGTGGACGCCTCCACTAACTTTTGTAGTCGATCTGTGGCTGCTACTGGCCGGAGGTATCTCCGCCATCGCCCGGTTGACGCTAACCAACTGTGCTGTTTATTTTCTTTTACTCAACCTGTGGCTGTCACTGGTCGGAGTTATCTCCGCCATCGCCCGGTTGAACTAACCATTGATTGAACTAACTATATATTGTTTGAAATATTGAGTGCAGTTTGTTTCTGTTTCATGTTGATATGATATTATAATTTTGCATTGGACTAATCTGTTTCATGTTGATATGATATTATAGTTATTGTGTGGGACTAACCCTCTGTTGTTGGAATTGTTGTTGAAAGAAACTGGATTAAATGAACCAACCCTCCAAGCTTCGATAGGGTCAGTCCATAGTGCCACCAATCTGAACCTTGAACGCACTGCCACTGTCGCCCAAATGGGAGAGCCATAACCTATGTAACCTATCACGCCTCCTTTGATGCTACCCACTTGGCAAGTCTAGTCGGATACTGCATAGTTGTGGTCGGGGCTAGTCTTGTGAAGGTTCCGGAGCTAGGCGTTGCTCATGAGTTGGGGACGTGCCGGATTCACTTCGTCATAAGACTTAGCCCGAGTGGTAAGTCGGTAGCTATACAAGGAGTGTCTTGGTAGCGTGAACGGTTATGTAATTGTATCTTGCCGTCGCGAAGCAAGGTGCATTTAGATGGGTGGTAACTGCAACCTCTCGAGAGTGTGTCAACTAGCAGCTAGCCTTGTTCCTAGGTCATGGAACAGTTTAGTGTCGGTCACACTATTGTCCTTTGTCGAGTCCGGAGGTTAAACTTAAGTTCGGTGTGAAAGTAAGATGAACAACCTGATTTCACTAAATAAACAATAAGATGATGCAGGGAATGTTACCTCAGTTGTGAATGGTTACCCGTGTTGAGGGATGGCGGTGCGATCGTTGGGGGCCTAGAGTTAGGCCTGGGCCAACATCGTCCGTGCATTACCTAGTGGATAGATGAGGCCAGTGGGCCTAGCAGTGGAAAGATGTGGTGAGGCCGTTGGGCCTAGTTGTGACAGGTTGTTATAATACTTATTACCAATGGGTACATCCGTTATTCGTCACAGGTAAGTTCTCTTGTCTGATCGACAGTGCACGATCCAACCCCACCTGGCTTGGACTCTGTACTGGCGATACCCCTATTATTTGCTTATGCCATGATTTGTCGTGCTGCCATGTTGCTACCCACTTGGTCTGCCGTAGGTAGACACTCGCCATGTTTAGATTATTTATGTTGCTAGCTACTTGTTGCCCGATTGCTTGACTGTTCATGTCTTGTGGTTGTTTACTTGCGAGTACGTCATCGTACTCAGACTGGCTTTTCATGTGGCCAGACAGTGAAAGGATACATCTACTACCATAGCAAGGAGATCGAGCAGGAGCGTGCTAGGATCAGTAGCCCAGCCAGACGCCTGTGGAATGGAGTCCCTCCAAGCCGTTGCCGAATCTATGACTTCCGCTGCCGATTAAACTCCGTCCCGTGCCATACTTGGCAATGATAAATTTTCTTGCCTTGATGGCCATGTAAACCATTTGTAGCCCTTTGGGCCTGATTGTGTAATGATATTTCCGCTATGTTGCATTGTCGTAACGTGCGTCCGGATATCCTGGGCTGGCGCACGGGGCGACCGCCTTTCTGACGACCTGTGTCAGAAGGGGGTGCCACACAACGTGGG